>JAODJU010000035.1:23678898-23701900 GCA_026776725.1 Gnathonemus echidnorhynchus | reverse complement strand
CCAAGACAGTATAGAAAACTCATCAGGGAAGTCACAGAAGACCCCAGATGAACGTCTAAGGAACTACAGGCCTCTCTAAGGTCAGTTAATGGCTACATTCATGATTCCACAATTAGAAGGACACTAGGAAAAAATAGTGACCATCAGCGAGTTGCAAGTAGGGATGGGCCGATCCACATTTTTCCAGTTCTGATCCGATTCTGATACACAACTGTCAATACCAATAGATTCCAATTCAAGAGCTATTTTTACTTTAATATATTAATATAATATAAATATTTATACTTTATCCGTATTTAAAAAAAAAAAAACTAGAAAATACAAATGAAGAATAAATGTATCCCAAAAATTACTTGTATATTAGGCTTTATATTATTAAATTATAGTATATTAGGCTACTAGAGACATACACAACATTCTATTCCATCTTGTTTGTACCTCGTTTTAAGCGTTTTTGAGGTGTTTGCAGTTCAGTTTTAATATCTTCCAAGATAGTATATGCAAGTGGCGAATGCTTAAAATGCCTTTCAATTTTTCTTCCACCGGCAACTGTCACTGACACTTTGTTGCGATAGCAGCCCCTTGTGTATCATAATCTGTAGTGCGAAACAGCCCAAGCTAGTGACTCCTAAATCATCCGTTGCTTTGTTCATATTACTCGCACAACTGCAGGATTTTCCACTAAATGCTACTTTTACCTATGAACTTTGTTTTTACAAAGAAGTTTTACAAAGATTTGTAAAATATTTGGGGATCATCACCCTCTTATCTGATGTTCTGTTGTTCCTCCTGCTGCAAAGACTATGCGCATGATATCACAGCAGGCAGAAGTCACTGCAGTCACACCAAATACATTGAGGGGCAGCTTTAGCATTCAGCTTGAATACTGCAAAAAATCTAAAATCGTAAAGGACTTTCTGTGATCGCACAAGAAATAGGAGCTAGAATATGATCTTTTTACAGACTGCTGAATACTAAAGTAAGTAAGTATTGACATCGCATATGGCCGATACCCAGTCCGACTAATAGGTATGGATCAGTGGGGATACTGATCCCAAATAACAGACTGGTGCACCTCTAGTTGTAAGGCAAAATCGAGAGGAACATGAACGCTCATAGTGGTGGCTGTATACTACAAATGAAAAGAACAATCTGTTGCATACTTGAAACAACGCCATCACCTTGTTCGTCTATGTCATGACACAACGCTAGTGGGTTGCGAATGTTTTGATAAAGCAGACCCACACGTAGTATGTAAATAAACATACTGTGGCGAGTGGGCAACACTCATGATTACACGCTAACACATTCAATGGCAAACATTATACAGATACTACTACTACATTATATAGCTAAGGATTTGGGGAAAATATGTAATCTCAATTTTTCTGACATATTGATATTTGATTGATATAGTTTTTAAGTCAAGCTTCATTTCAATATTCAGTGCGTAATAGATTTAAAACTTACGATGCAGCATTACCATAAGACACCATCAATCTAGAAGTCAACCGATATATCGGGGCGATATTTGGCATTTTTTTATGTATCAGCATCGGCCGATATCTGAGTGGAGTACACTGATTTACAGACAGGCATGTCTCCGGACAGCCTAGTGTTATTGTTGCTGTGGAACACGTGACCCATGCTGCCTTGTGCGGGACCCCAGCCAGAAGTTCTGGAAGAGTCCTGGGAGAAAACGGTAAGGCTCAAATTCTGATCTCTCAAAGACCTATTTATTTAACTGGTTTGCTATGAAATGTTGCTTTAAAAGAAAACGCGAGCGCTTCTGAAAAAGAACGCGAATTACGCTGTCGGGAACTGGGGTAATGATAATGAGCCTTCAACCAACTCTAGCTCATTAATTCTGACAGAGTTTGGTCATGCTGATGCTGCTATTTTGATTGGTTATAAGTTTAAGTTATCGTTTACAAATTGTATTGTGTTTTTGTTATTTAAGTTTATATTTAAATTTATACAAGTCAGTATTCAATAAATGCTAAATTGAGAAATTCTGTGTATCGTTTGTTATTATTAGTGTGATATTTTACCATGTAAATAGAGGGGAAAATGTCCAATTATCGGCCATCGGTAGCATATATCGGCCATCGGCTGACCCTGACTCCTAAATATCGGCATCGGCTATTGAAAAACCCATATCGGTCGACTTCTACATCAAACTATTACACAGTTCAGTCAAAAACCCTTCAATGTGACTGAGTTAAAACAAAAAATGTGAAGAAGAGTGAGCCAGAATTTCTCCACAATGATGTCAAAGACTGATTTCCTCTTTAGGGAAAACGTTTTACTGCAGTTGCTGCAGCTAAAAGGGCACAAGCAAATATTGAGTTTAGATGACTGACTGCCTGTCTGCCTGCCTGCCTGCCTGTCTGCCTGCCTGCCTGCCTGCCTGTCTAAATATCGTTGATTATTTGCATTTTTGTGCATTTTGCACGTTTGACGCAAGCAGAACCTCAATTCACAAGTAGATATTAGACACAAACATTTGTTAATTGTGGCTGCGAGGTGGTTATGGCTAATAATGGTTAGTTAGTTAGTTGGCAGTTTAGAAACTTTTTGGTTGTTTTTAAATGATCATGCAGCCCTAACAGTCGCCATCATTTTTCTCACGACACTGCCTTCGTATAACATTCAGATTACCTATGTAATTCAGCAAAGTCATCTGACATCTTGAAACTATTAAAAGTCCTTGTACTACATTGAGTTTTGACAGGTAAGTGATGCAGGAAAGAATAATTCAACTAGCAAACTTACCAGACCTACGAAAGCAAAACAAGTGCAACCTGAATGGATAATAGACAGGGTATGAAATAAAAAGTGGTCTTGCTGTGTTTAATCATATTGTTAAGGGCTTGGGCACTTTTAAATAAGTGATTATGCATGCATGGTGATATCTGCTCCAGGCGGCCAACATATCACGCCTCTACATCCCTTGAACTTAATGGAACATAAACTAGATTCCATTAAAAATTATAAGGAATGACCTTAATTTAAAATCTTACTTCAACGAAATCTATTTTCAAAACATCACAGATAGTTTGCTTTTAAAAATCTTACTCAATGCTAAAAGCTAATGCAGAATGCATTTCGCTCAATTAGAACAATTTAAGTGCCACCAAGTAATTTAAAATGGCCATTGACCAGTCTATTTTTAATTTTACTTTAACTTACAGCAAGTCTCAGCATATGAAGGGACTCTTGTTTACACTGTGACCGTGCCATTACAGGTAAATGGTTATAATTATATATATAATTATAATGTTTAATGCTCACCCATAGCATCTATAAGAGCATCACTCTGCAAGACCTTTAAAACATGGCCAGCATTTTGACAGGTTTCAGATTCATGTCTTGTTATTAATCAAAATCAAACATGCAGAGGTCATTTTCATTCTATGCAGCGGAAAAGACAAGTACCATACATACTATGTTAATTCATCATCCACATAAATGAATCAAATAGAGGCTTTACTTACGGTGTTTCTGGGAACCAAATGTACGAGCAAGCTTGTCAAGAAGATCAGGAAATTCATATTTCTCTTCATTTGCCATTACCCAGAAACATTTCTCAGACATCTCTTGTGGTAGGATCTACAGATTTGCAAATAAAGATTAAAAAATGTTTAGGTTTCAGACAGAAAGGTCTCTCAGAAAAGATTTCCCTAACATACTGCAAAAATTATATTATTGATAAAACATGAAAAAAACACAGCTAAATAAATACATATTTCATAGTAGTAAGACACCGCATACGACAATAAAGGATACATTTTAATACCTGGGATGTTTCTCGGAATTGTCCCAAAACTAGTAGGAATGATAAACTACAATAAAAGAAACCATTTGACAAATTTCTTAAGTGATGACTAAGCTCTGTTCCTCACTTTCTCGCTCTCAAACACACACACGATCCATGACAATGGCATACTTTGTCCATCCCAGTCCACTCTCACTAACCGTTAAGTATTATTTACAACCATAATACAGCAGCAGCAGGTGTTTACGGTTCCCTTCTGGATAACCTTTTACCAAATCACCACACATGTAATGGCACGAGATTAGAGTATCTGACGACTAGGCAACAATATTACCTTGTTCCTCTGATGTGTGAATACCATAATTTTCTATTAATGCACAGTGGCAGCCCACTTTAATTTTATTAGGTTGTTATGTTTGGGCATGTGCAATTCGGAGACAGATTTACAACCACTATTGCAGATCAGCTGACTACTTTGTGTAAACATATACAAACTACACCCCACAGAGCCTGATATTATGTCTAATGGCAAAGCATATTACAGTACCAACTGGTCTGTGTTGTTTACAACCTCTGTTTGCAGCTGGAATAGTCAATATTGTCTCTCTTTGAGGTCACCATGTGCCCATCTTCTACTGGCAATGGCTCAGGTGACTCGATATTTCATAAAGCATTTAGCATAAATCTGTGTGTCTTACAGGAAAATTCCATCCAATTTAAATATCCATTCTTGTTTTCAGTATGAGAAATCCATAACAAATTTTCATCTCTCTCTTCCATAAGCATTTATACAATTCATGGTCATTGAAAGCCAGGAACCTATTGCTGGAAGCAGAGGGCAATTCATCACTTCACCAGACTGTAGGCATTTGCAGAAGAAAATGGAAGGAGACCCATAGAAACATGACACATACTGAGCTGGACTGGAATTCAAACTGCTAAACCTGGAGGTATAACATTACACCGTCAGCTACTGAGTCATGCCAGGGATGAGCGCTCAGTGTTCGCAAATATAATGCATTAGGCAAAATTTTACCTTTGACCAGTTTAGGCGCTTCATGGAGACATCAGGCTTAAACTCTTTCTTAGGCCTTAAGCCGAATGGCAGCACGCTGTGAGGTAAGCAGGACAGCAGCCCACCAATGCCTGGTGGGGGGGGGGGGGGAGGAACTCCACAGGGAGGCGGAGCCCCAGGGGTGTGGGAGGGGGCTGCAGGGTTACAGCCTGGGAGAGGAGGAGGAGGTGGTGGAGGAGGGCAGGGCGCTGACCCCCCCGGGAGAGGGAGCAGGGCCACCTGAGAATTAGTGCCGGCAGGAAGGGCCCCAAACTGCAAAATGACAAACGTGGATTATTCAGAAGTGCAAAAAGGTTTGGAGGGTGTGGGTGAAACATGCCCTAAAATAGGAACAAAAATTCACTTAATTTAAACTTACGATTTTATTCTGTTTAGAATTGAGGTTTTGTCTTGTCCCAGAAATTTGGAGTTTAGAGTGTGTGTGTGTGAGTGTGTGTTTCCCTCCACTATTTTCTTTTAAATGGTTTTTCTTTCTGCCAGACAGGCACAGACATATCAGTGACACAAAAAGCATGCTGCAGATAAAGCAGACAAGAAAGCCACAGGTTACTTTAGTACTACAGATTAAACAGTAAAAGTTAATAGTAAAAAAATATTTATAAATCCTTAGAGTGAAACCTGAGCCAAGATGTTCATTTATGTTTGTTTATTTATGTGGTGGCTGTATGATGATAACCATTTTAAGCATTTTAAGGTAAGAAATCAATTGAAAAAGGCTGGATTTTCACAAATTGTACAGCTAGCTATAAAGCTAGAGCAGGCTCAAACTTGTATATTGTACAAATTAGGCGTCACGATGTGAATATTGACTTTGCATTTTATGCACAAGCAACTGGCACACTGCAGGGACCATGATAGTTAGATGGGTTGAAACCATCAATAAGTATCACAAAAACATTTTTACTCTGTCATAGGCAACAGAACCTAGCAAGCTTTGTAATTGTAATGGCTTTTCCCTTTGAAGATTACCTACTATATGTTGAAAAAATAAGTGTAAAGTTTAGCACTGCTTATTTTGCATATGCTCTCTGAGTCAAACAAACATTTACATCTTCACTGCAGGACTTACTCATACACAGCATGGCGTATGTGAGAAATTTAACAAAATGAGGAAAAGGCATGTGGGGTGAAACATGCCCTAAATATATATATATATATATATAAAATTTGATACTTTGTTGATCCCCAAGGGGAAGTTGTCTTTACACCTCCCAGTAGGTGAGAGCGAGCTGCCTGCAGAGGGCAGCCACCTGGTGCGGCAGCCAGAGAGCTAGACCTGGGGATTAAGGGCCCCGCTCAAGGGCCCATAGATGTGCTGAGGCTGGTCTTGAACCAGAAACCTTCTGATCACAGGCACAGAGGCTTAACCCACTGAGCCACATGCTGTTTTATATTTATATATAAAATATATAATATTTTACATATACAATATTTATATATAAAATATTACTGAATACATGGCAAGAGACTGTTTAACCAATCACAGAGCAAGTAGGCGGTTTCTGGCAGTTAATGCTCCTTTGACACAGCAGGGCAGAAAACTAGTACATGTTATGACAAAATAAAGGAGCCGTTTCAACCAATAAAACAAGCTTGTCGCTTGTACAACTGCATTGTGTGCCACTTTCCTTAGTGCTGCACGGCTTGACCTAGACCAGAGCGCAACACAACCATTTGCAGTATACATCTGGCACGACAGTTAGAAAATCGACTGATTCCACTATTCACTTTGTATGATACTCTTAAAATTAACACAAAAAATAAAGCAAATATTATTTTTATACCGCACCCCTCCAAGTAAACAGATAGCTATTAGGCAAATGAAATCAAAGGAAACAAAAAAATGTCTTTTACACAGCAGCTATGAAGTTACATTCCCCTCCACGCTGCTTCAGAGATCAAAGTCTCCTAAATAAATACACGATTCCTGAGCAGTAAATACACCGTTGCTAATAAAGACTCCATTCGTGAGCAGGACACCGTAAGTGTTTACTCTCTGCCACTCAGCCGGCACGCTCTGGCTGGCTTAGCAGAGCCCTGCAGCATCCCAGCTTTTTCAGATTTGGGGTGATGACGAACGGGGGCTGTGTAGGCAGCTAGGGGAATGGAAATCAGCCTGACATGGCGACAATAATGACAGCAAGCGCATGCCTGCTGCACCATGCACATTCAGATCACTGTGCAGGAGACGGAAACATAGCCTGTGCTGTCAGAACTCATTTGTGTCTCAGTCTTGAACTTCTGGTGCACCTTGAGACAGAAAGCTCCTTCCTTTGCAAGTACTCGGTCACTTATGGTTATATTAGATTTGAGAGACAGAAAACAATACATCAAACAGAAACAAATAAAACCGCTTTGAAATGTAAATACTAGTGCAAAAGGGCTGCATATTTGTAAATGTTACCGCCATTGTTAAAAAGAATGAAAAGCTGCCAAAAAATGTGAACATTCCATACCAAAAGGTTGCATTGAATCATGATTTAAATTTGACAGAGGAGAAACTTCTAATTTACCAAGTGATTCTAAAAAATCCAAGTATGCATGAACCTCCTTTCTATTAAATTCAGGTCGTTTGCTTTGGCACCACTTATAACAGCAGGTGAAAAGGACAACTTACCAGCCACCCTCAGGATCCCCGAGCATTCCTTACGGCAGTTTGGACTCGATTTTAGTTTTCCAAAGGTAAAATCAAATGTTGTAACCAGGGCAACAAAGCTCCACAAATTGTGTAGTACAAAGCAAATGGCTTATTGATCTGTGCAACAGTTTTAGATTAAAGACTCACAAAAGGTCAGTCATGGTGTCTCTGCAGTCACTACCTCTTGAGGTATAAAACCTGTATTGAATTTACAACAATGATTTCTGCAAGGCTGCTCTAGGGCTGAACAGCACTCACAGTCATAGAAAGGACTCTTTAATTTTACATTTGCAGTTTAGTTGTAAAATAATAGTCACACGCAATTTGTCATCAAGGGAACCTAAGAAGTATTCAGATATATTTGGGAATAAAGAAAAACAAAAAGAGAACTACATGCAAATTCTATCAGTGTTGGTTTAAATCAACTAATAAAAATAAAGAACTTGACAACACATGCTATATTTTGCATGTCTAGGATCTCCGATCCTAGTACCCAAGCAACCACCAGCAATGAGGCAGAATGAATCCAAATTACCTTCCTCATTTCTCAGGTATTTGTATAAATACTGAATTTGAAAGACAAATCCACACACACATACAGTTAAAGTGCATACAAAATAACACGAACACTGCTAAGGGATGTCACATTTCGCCGCTCAAATTAAATTACCTGCGATCTAAAAGACTGTAACTCAGCTTCAAGTTCTCTGATTCTTTCATTCTTCTTGGCCAGATCAGCTTGGGCCTCTTGTCTACCCATGTACTCCTCATCAAGCTGAAAACAAAAATCATTTAATTGGTTTATTTTTAAGGAATGAAAATCATCAGTATTATAGATATTTATTTTAAGAAATCTGGAGATCTGGAGACACATAACCAGACCTGATCTGAAGGTACACGGTAGGAATGTAAAGGTCAGCCCTCAACAGTGAAAATCACCTCTATTTAACTGGCCACCTTGACAAGCTACCTGTGTACTGCTGTAAAATCAGCCCCTGACACACAGTGCTACACATCAGATAGGTGTCAGGGAAAGGATGAAGAGCCTTTTTTGGTGGTCCAGCACTGAAATCCCTTTAGAACATCAAGCATTCATCTGTGTCGACTTTCCCTTGTGCTGTTATCATGTATAAGCAAATATGCATCACTCCTTAAGCTGCATATACCCTCTATAACCCACGGCTGTGAAAAATCCCGTGCTGCTAGAAACATACCTTTTCAGCTTAACCAAAAAGGGAATATAGAGAAATGGCTGATATGGAAAAGGTGGGGCACGTGAAAATCAATTAGGTATCTTTGTGTAACATATGCAGGAGGAAATGGGTTATTACAATGTGTTCTTACTGCACAATAGCCCATCGGTATACTATGGGTAAACAAGGTGAATTCCAGCCATCGGTCATTAACAAAAAGGGAGACGCACATAGCATACTGACAGGTGGCGCTCTTCAGCGAATGTATGAACTTAGAACTGACGGATGATACTCACTCTCTCGGTCAGTTCCGACAGCCTCTGCTCACACTCGCCGATCTGCGCTTTATCAGTGCACACATCTGCAAGTGCAGGTTAGACAGCCTCAGTCTCCAGCAGCTACTCAGCAAGCACGTGCACACATGCATGCAGATACACCCAGACACATGAGCTCACGGGCACAGGGCTCACCTATGAGGTGACTGAAGTCTACATCGAGGCGTTTGCGGTAGGTGAAGTCAGGGTCTGTGCCACTACGATGCAGTACAATCTGGGCAATGCACTCCTCTATAATCTTAAAGTACTGGGGCCTGTAAGAGATTAGTGATTAACTCAATAGTTGGCAATGTTACTGTTCTTTCTAAAAAGGCACACACAGAAAGCAAGTCGTTTATAATTTTATATAAGTTATAAAATCTTTTTTAATACTCCTGGATAAAAGGAAGCATGTTACACATCTCTTAGGATAAAATGATTTGATCTATCCAACCATCCATCCCCACTCGTCCCGGAAGCTACTTTAAGATTCCTGTAGAGATTTTCTATTTTGTTTTATTTATTTTATTATTTTATTTTAATTTTATTAGAATGTTTAACAGTGCTCTAATTTTCTTTTTTTACACCTCATTCATATTTTTAAGCTTATACTGTATTGTTCTTGTCTTGGTGTCTATGTGTGATAGTGCAGTCGTAATGTGAGCTTCCTTTGTGAATTTCCTCCGGGATTAATAAAGTCTTCTGATACTGATTCTATGGACACAATGCAGGGAATAACCCAGGACGGGGCACCAACCCATCAGGTAAAAAGAAAGCATTTTCTACTACTAGCCCAACTTCTATAACTACATTACCCCAAATTATAATTAGTTCATTTAACAACAAATCCAATAACATCTTGATGAACATGTGGAATAGACCAGTACAAAAGACCCTGATTTGAGATAAAAACTTAACAAGACACACTATAGCTTAACGTAGTACAACACAATTTATAGTGGTGGATGTAGAAAAAGGCAAAAAAAAAAAAAAAAAAATCAATAAGGAAGACTGCCCACTTAATCCCTGAACCAGAGCAATTCAACATCCTGACAATCTCTCTCATTCACCTCTTCAATGTCCAGAATAAAGAGAAAACAGAACGATAAGGGCGCACTAAGGCCAGCTTGCCGGACACTGAGAATGTGTTCACTGCATGCTGCAGCATTCGGTAGCTTAAACAATGAACATGCGCTTTTGTTTTTGTAGTTTTGACCATATATCAAATGCAGTTAACAGCTGCCTATGTGATGCTGTTACCCTTCTAAGCAGCAAATCCCAATGAGCTGTTGGGAATCTGGTATTTCATGCATGTAGCTGCAGGTATTATTAGATATTTAAAAGCCCTTAAAAATAGAATCTCAAGTTGTGGATAGATCAGGGTAAGAAAGATTTTTTTTTTTAATCAATTTATAGTTTAACTCATTCCCTTCTATTCTAAACTGAAACATAAAAAGGTCTCTGATCTTGCATTACTTCAGATGGTAAGAAGATTAAAGCAACTCAATTCTGTTTGTTGCTCAATGTCACAGAAGTTTAAGAGAATGTCAAACTGTCAATTTCAGGCACAGAATAGTTAACATTACACAATTCTGCACTAAACCGTTGTACTCTGAAACAGTGTTGGAGAAAATTGGAGAAGAGAATATTATCTCAGACTTCAGACTGATCAACATACAAATGCAGTTTGTATACTGGTTTCATTCTTTAACAGAGGGGTGCACTGAAGATTTTACTAATACTCTATTCAAATTTAACAAGTAAAGAACTGGCAAAATGTACCATACACTTACCGTACAAAATAATCATTTCTGATGAGCATCAAGTGCTGGAGAATGGAGAGGAAATAGCCCTCTGCACATGTGCCCTTCACAGAGCTCTGAACAATGTTGAAAACATCGGTAACATCAGTACTTAGTGTTAAAGAAAAGCAGAAACAGCAAAGTTCAATGAATAAAATTTCACGGAAGATTTAAACAGGAATGACCTTAAGTACTTAGTATTTTAGTGATGCAGATAAGCATCACCATCGTGCATGTTATGGTAAAAGCAAATAATTTGGCACACTTATACACAAAGGCATTCCCAAAAATCTAAAACTTGAGCCATCATGAATGTTCAATACATCGCCCATGGTTTTCAAAATGGCCACCAGTGTCAACAACTGTTTTCAGGTGCATAATAAGTTATATTTATTATCAATTTTCTCATCAATGATGGATATCATATGATACTGAGTGCATAGTTAATTTATTTACCATACATAGTTCTTGGGAATTCCAATTTGCAAAATACAATGCAAGTCACTGAAGATTCAAGACGGCAACCATTTTTCAAGATGGCAGCCATAACTGGTATAAAAATTGTAACTGCAGTGAAATTGTGTAGTCTGATCTCAAATCAAAACATACATTTTTTATGATGCATAATTCAAATGTGGAACATTAGAATTGCTCAAAAGTATCCTTCTATCTCAATTCAAGACTCAAAATAAGTGATTACAATAGCTGTCCAAACTGAGGGTCTATACAGAAAAGTTTATTCAGCACGCCCTTTGACAGTAGCAGAGGGCTGTGCAGGCTAAGACAGCATTATTGCACTTGCACTGTCTAACACAATCTGTCTTACATTTGCAGAAGACAAGTTCATAGTTGCCCAGTCCTGCACCTGGCAGACATTTACAGAAGGGTTCATAGCATCCGACGTCTTTGACCAGCCCCATCTACAGGGTGACTGTAGTTCTGGTGTGGACACCAGCATCTCATCCAACAAATGGCCTCCTTGGTACACTGCTCTCTTGACATGCTACTCTAGGGCCACTAACAGGTCACTAACAGGCAGACCGCGGTCCGGGTCCAGACCCAGAAGCTGTCCCATACGGACATGCCAAAGCATTAAGTTATTATTTAAAATCTGACGGGACGCTTCTATTTTAACCAGCACAGCGTTTGTAGTCTTTTCTTTAGTGGTTTAGCAGTAGAGCCGCCGTTTCCCACTCCAATGAGCGTCAAACACCTTTAACCGCCAAGCAAGACGTAGTTTGGCTTATGCAGCCCTTTGTTTGCGCTAATGTGCCATTAGTATTAATAACAGCAGCAAAGCTAACACCCGCAACCAAAGAGCCGTAATGTTCCTAACAGAGTGACTGGTCTTGTCCTGAAATCATACAGCTGAATAGTTTTCAAATACAGTTTTTATATATATGTTATTATATAACATGTTGGATAAATAGATGTAGTTTATTGTTGATTTCATGTCCATTGTGCTTTTTAACATATGTATAAAGTAATATCTGTTATATAAACAAACTCAGGTGAAGCAAAAAAAAAAAAAATGTACGTTTTCATGGCTGCCAAATCACAAGCATCTGGCATGACACTCGCTTTCAGACTCACGCTGGAAATCTTACGGCAAATTTATATTATTCCATTATAAATCCTAAAATTAGCTACGTCAAAGGTGTATTTAAACGGTTAAATACAAAAGCAGACTATTAAGGTAAGAACTGATACATGTGTGTGCAGACATCTCACTCCAGCCAGCTGGCCAAAGTTCTGTCACGTGACAATAAATATTGTCAAAACGTTTTTGAATTGTACTGAATTAATTTGATTTGCAATGTTGAGACAACTAATAGGCTACTTAAATATATATCACACTAAATAGTTAGACATTATGATCTTCCGGACCTTTGATTCAAGAAATTTTATCTAACTGGACCTCTTTAAATTTTAGCTGAATACCCTTGCTCTAGGGCAGGGTTCTTCAACTCTGGACCTCGATTCCAAATCCAGGCCTTGTTTTCAGTTCTCCCAGGTAGTTGTTTTATAATTACTGATTCTGATTGGTCAGAGGCTTCACACCTGACTGACAGGTAAAGGAAGGCTGGAAAACCAACAGTGCTCGGACCTGGAGGACCGTGAGTTGAATAACCCTGCTCTAGGGCATGCAAATAGGAATTTCCAAGAACTAAATATGGTAAATAAACTTAAGTATGTCCTTGATATATTGATGGCTCAATATCCAAATTATTTTGGAAGGTCTTTGGCTATAAGCGTATCAAATTATATGCTTTTTCACAAAATGCACAAGTGCTGTGGAATTTTAAGCTAAGCTGCACTGCTATTTGGAACTACATACAATCCGTATGAAGACAGAGGTCATCGAAGTGTTTCAGTCTTCCTAACAATTCTTGATAAGCCTAGTTCCCCGATTCTATCAGGACCCTGCTGGGCAGGCAAACTGGGCAGCCTTTGCTTTCCTGGGCGGTGGCAGGTTACAGGTCCTGCCTCCAAATAATTTGCTTCTGTACCTTGTAGTTCTTGCCACACAGCGTTTTAGGGCAGAATCACAATAATCAGGAAAAGCAGATAGTCATCCCAAAAAAACAGCAGTGTTACAACACTAAGTGCTTCAACCCCAACAAATCAATGGGAGTTTAATAAAAAAAAACATGGAAAACGTGTAAGGATATTCCAGGTCACTGCGAATGTCCTCCAACCGATGGAAGAACTCAATTATGTCCTCCTCTTTGTGCTCATCAAACACCTTCAGCTGAATATCCAGACCTTCGTTCCTGATATCATTCAGCCGCTATAATGGAAATAAACACTGGATAAGCACACTGAAGAAATATTACTTTAAGGTTTCTAAAGTCAAACATCAGATTCCTCCATTTTGCACTTCAATTTGGAATTAGGCCCAAAGGCTTCTGTTTTAAATAAATGAACCAGTCAGTCAGAAATGACTCCACCCTTATGCTAGTTAGCCTAGAGATTTTTAATGATTCATTCTGTTGGATGTATCAGTTTTTGTATCCATTTAACAAAAACCTACAAGGAAAACAATGTGTGGTCGTGCTGTCGCAGGTATTTAATTCAGACATATGCCCTCTCCTCCGGGATTTATAAATCATTGTGAAAGCATTTAAAATGTTTCCCCAAGTAGACAACTCATTTAAATATTACTATAGAAAGAGACCACGGGACACTTACCGGCAGTACCTCTTTGAGACCACATCGCATAAACTCGTTTCTGATGTGCAGCCTAAAGTCCAGCTCATCAGGCGACGTAACGAGAGCATTGATGAGTTGCATACAGGCGACCTGTAGGGGGCACCAACACCTTGTTGGGAGCTCACACACACTGGGGTCACTTGCTTCCATGTACCTGTTTATTTAAACATCTCTATGCTGCTTTGTCACCTTCCTGCTCCTATGTTCCCTGAATGATCTTAGTCGCACTTCGTCTTTTGATTGATGAACAGTCTCGATGGGGATTTGCTGTGACTGAAAAGCACTGCATGGCTCTCGCACTACTTACACTTGTCACTGTTATCACCTCGGACTCTCAGCCTAGCAGCACTTACACGCAATTAACTGCTTGACAGCTGCATGATTTGACTCATTTGTACATCACCTTGGACAAAAATATCTGCTAAAAAATAAATGGAAATGTATATTATCATTTCTGGTGCCAGATGTTTAGCTGAGGTATCCCACATGTATGATCAGGTTAGGTCTGGTACTCGTATTATTAGGTTCAGTTAGAAAGAGATGCTTCTGTCTTAAAACCATAACAGATGCTTTCAACTTATGAGGCTAGAAACAAAACTTATTGTGCGAATCTACCTCCTATCTTCCTGACCGTGTCTCCTCTCTTCCCCTGCCGCGTCCATTGATTTCTGCTGACCCCAATTTGTTTCTATATATGTTTTTTTTCCCTTCAGCCTTCATGAATCCTAAAAAAACATTCTTGACCCCCATATTGTAAAGAATTGCAGACCGATATTTTTTCTCCCCTTTCTTTCCAACATTTCAGAACTTGTAATCTCTGTACCTGCCCTCACCTCCCCAAAGTTGGGATTCAAAGTCAGACCATCTATTTCTGCCTTCCCTAAGCTGTCCTCACATCTTTCCACACCACAGCTACAAAAAATGTCACCACTAATTATTGTACCAATAACAACAAACCTTTGTTGGACAATTGCAAAATTTGACTTGCAAAATTTATTACCCTTTCCTTTATAGCTTAGATCCGTCCATCTATTTTTTGAAACCACTCCTACTGAGGGTTGTGGGAGATCCAGAGCATATCCAGAACATATCCAGAGCATATCCAGAACGCTACGACTGCAAGGCAGGGAAGAACCTGGGATGGGGCACTAACCCTCTGTAGGGCACATTCACACACCAGTCACTCACAGACGCACACCTATGGGCAATTTGGAAACTGGGGGGGGGGGACCGGAGGAAACCCCACGACGACGCAGGGAGAACTCAAAGACACTCAGAGCCAGGTCCCATAGGTGTGAAGCCACAGTGTTCACAACTGCACCACCCCCAGCTCAGATCATAAACAAAAAAACAAACATTATATGATAACAACAACAATTACAATCACATAATGTTTGATAATTATGTACAAGCTGTTAAGGCATGTTAAGATGTTAGGGTATACTTACAGGATGCTTGTGAATATTCTATGAATGCTTTATGAACGCATTATGAAGGTCCACTGAATGCTCTATGAATGCTTTAAGGTGCATTTAACGAAAAGCATTACAAAAGATCGCTCTTCGTTTATTGACATCATGGTCGGTACTAGTTTTGCCACCACATGCACATTGGGCACTGCAATACAACACCTCAATATAGCATCTCAATACCATTCTAATAGAAAGTGGAGTGTCTATATTTTTGACGGAATTAAAAATAATATGTTTGGGATTTCTAAATACCAGGGTATAATACCACCATGCCACCCAAACCTAGTTGGTGGAATTCATTTTTATGTGAAGAAAATTTGCCAATATCGAAGTCAGAAAAAAATATCTAGGTTATGTCCGATAAGTCACAGACAGTCAAAGACAGACCTAAAACCACTAAGCAACGAATAGCTTCAACCCTGCAAAATTTAGAACATTTGTGGATGAGATTAGACGTACAAATATTTAAAAGAAAGTCAGCAGTAAAATTTGTTTTATTGCCTCTTAAGTCAGACATGTTGCAATATGAAGGATGTCTATTTGATATTCCTGTTGTCATGTCAATATCACACTTACAGAAATCAGGCCTTACAGAACATTCTCAAGAATGGAAATTCATTAATGGCAGCTACCCAGATTGTCTAACTGATTTTGCTTACATATGAAGTTCATCTAATATCTATGGTCTCACGGGCCTTTCAGTAAGTTCCACCACTTTTAAAAAGGCCATGAGAAATTATTCGCACACCTATAACCCCCGTTGTGCTAACATTCAAGCTTATGTAATTGTTAAAGTCGGCATGTATTGATCCCCTTCAAAAGTTTGAAAGGTTCTAATCTTTCCCAGGTCTCCACCTGTCAAGACTAAAAATGTATATATTGCACACACACTCAGTTTATCTACATCCTGTCAATAAAATGTACTTAAACTCACTCTACACATACCCACATAAAAACATTAAGTGGTACTTTTCCTAGTATACATTTAAAGCTGGATTTCATTGTGTCCACCCTGAATAAGACTGAAAAATTGTGTTGTTGAAAAAAAGTATTACAAAATATCTTCATTCTTTTAGAATGTAAACTTCTTACAATAAAAAATTAAAACACATTAGTTGTTTCAAAAAGACATCTGGTCCTCACACCACACAAGTAAAAAAAAAAAGAATGATAAATAGGATTAAATGAAATGAGGTTTATTTAGTATTTTTAGTATTTATTTATTTATTTTTTAGGTTTATTTATTTAGTGGGCTAAGCTGGCGTGGCTGTGATCAGAAGGTTGCCAGTTCGAACCCGGCCTCAGCACGTCTACGGGTTCTTAAGCAAGGCCCTTAACCCCCAGCTCCCTGGGTGCCGCAACAGGTGGCTGCCCTTTGCGGACAGCTTACTCTTACCTACAGAGAGCAACTTGGGGGAGGCGTAAAGAGAATTTCCCCACTGGGATCAATAAAGTATCTATTATTATTATTATTATTTATTATTATTATTATTATTATTATTAATACTACTACAATTAAAAGCCAACATTTCCTAATTGCCAAAGAGAAAAAGGGCTGACAAGGACATTGATGATGTATGTCTGTCGCACAAGCCTGGACAGAAATGGACAATTTCATTTCCTGAAAGACACAGTCATACCTGACAACTGTTGTTGGCTCCAAGTTAAAACCAACAGAAAAAACACGATTGCCAATATAAACAAATAAGGCTGCATGAGTGTAAATATGCCTCATTCATGTGTGAGTTCTTATTTCTAATATGTAAAACTCTGCTTTTTCAGGCTTTCTGACTTGGACAAGAAGCAGACTCTCTCTTTTTTTTTATCTAGATTTTTTTATCTAGATTGATATAGCGTTTATAAGCCAATTGCCTAATTAAAAAAAAGATCCATGGCAGTACACTGAAAAGGAACAGCATCTGTAACTTATACCCAAGACACTGGCAAATTAACTCCTAGATCTGAAACAGCTGAGGAAAAACATTCAAAGTCTGAGTACACAAAAGACTGGAGAAGACAAGACAGATGTATGAATAATTGACAAACAAGGCAGAGAAACCGCAGAAGCAACAAAACCTCAGCTTTTGTGCTGTCAGAACTTTATAACATATCTTCTTCAGTCATCTGTCCATCTTTATACCATAGTCAGTACATCTGGGAGGACACATTCATACCCATTTTAATGTCCAGAAGCTTTGTTGAAAGTGTTTTTCCATAGTTACTTAGCCATAGTACAGAAATCTCATTGCGTCATATTCAGAAGTTCCACTTCTCCTAACACTTTGATTGTAGGACTATGTAAACATGGATTTTGTATGATTGCCAGTTAGGATTTCAGTTCAAAAAATAGATGTCTTCATATTTTTGTTTGATATAGCAACGCGTCTACCATTTCACAAAACGACAAGATATAAGAACTTTTTAACAGTATATATTTGACATTCTGTCCAGAAGGAGACTTCACTCTCAGCAACAAAGAACATCCACGCACTTACCTGTAGTTGCACAGAGCGATCACGAAGACCTTCAACAACGGGGCTGAACCTCTCAATGCCCCGCCACTCCCCAGCAGTACTCATGGCTTCCAGGACCTTCTCCAAACTAAAGGAGGAAAATAAACAAATGGCAAATAATTGCAAAATGTTCATGAATTTTTCCTTTTCATTCTGGAGGGGTGGAATCTGTAACCTGTTTTAATTTTGGAACTGATTTATTTTTATCAATTCTTTTTTTGATTAAGAAAACAGAACTTATACTGAACATGGAAGAAATTCTGGATTGAGATGAAGTACACATATTATAGGTCAGAATAATATAAAAGTTGCACATTTCAAAATATAAAAGTACACACAGTAAAAAGTAACAAGGTTTTAAAATATACTTTCAGAAAGCAGCAGAAATGAAGTGTTAGCACTTGGTAAAGTCAGGCGTACATGTTCTCCTCGCCCACGATGCAGACAGCTGACAGCAGTTTGACGGCGTCTGTCATCATGGCGGGATGGGCAGGGTCGACGGCCGCAGCCAGCAGTCCGAGGCCCTTCTCCTCACAAAGCATCCGCTCCAGGCCATACTGCAGTCAGAGAAGCACACATCAAGGCTGGCTCATGCTACCTGCAGCTACTACCAATAAATAATCACTCTATTGTCGTATTTTCTTGGTTTGCATGTTGAATTAAGATATACATAGGCGTAGCCATACAAAGTGCATATGCATCCCCATCACAGACGTGTAAAATTATTTGTATGTGAAATTCAGAAATATTTATGTGTTTAAAGACCTGTGTTCATCGCGAGATCCCGTCAGTCATTAAAACGCATCCCATGCTCAGGATCAGGACTCTAAGTTAACGTGCAATGTCATTACCAGTATTTAGAACTGAGCGTGATATAATCCATTTGATGTTTACTTTGTCATGGAATTGTTCAGTGTAGTGTATTAAACGTTTTTGTTTGATTTCATTATAGTGTGTACTCTCGTTGCGATGAAATATTATAAAGAAATGCAACTTTCTGATTTTTTTTTGTAAGATCTGTAAAACAAAATTGGATAATGCATCTGCCATGACAGCTGAGACTGAGGTTGGCACGATTAATTCCTTCCCTGCTGTATTCAAGTTACTGCAAACGACAATGATGACCAATTGATCGTTGCAGTATTGCGCATACGGCTACCAAATAATTTTTCCCATGTAGTATAAGGAATAAATAAATAAATAAATAAATAAAAATTGCATGGCAATGTGAAGTTCAGTTTTGAGCAATTAAATATAAGATCACTGTGATCATAAAGAATAAGCTAAAATGTCTGCAGTTGTGCACAATCATTTAAAATGTGTAGTCTATTGTTAAAAACATGTTCATAACAAATGCAAAACAGGTTTGGCCGTGCCACAGTTGTGTGCCCTGGGAATTAGGAGGTGTGCACGGCACGTCCCAGTCCAACATCCCTGGCTACGCCACTGAAGATATATGTTTATGCTGTATAATTATATACTTAGGAATATTGCCGTGCCCTCAAATAAAACAATACAGGTAACCTTGGCTGTTATAAGCATGCGGCCTAGAAAGCATGTATGTAGGAACAACACAGGACATGTCTACCACAGAAACCTGCCCTTCAAAGACAATCACTTCAATAAAAGGACAGCATGAATGACACATGCAAACTCATATCACCTTTATGAATCTTGAAGGGGCAAAATCATTCTTAATCAGAATCTTATCCTCCTCGAAAAGAATACCATTCAATTAATAAAACCTTCATGTGTTTACTGACATTTTTAAAGAACAATGGCCTGTATCTTATCACTGGATGGCAAAAACACATTTAAGATCAACAAGAAATTCATTTCAGCAGAACAGAATATCAGGAATAACAATGTAAAATAATATATTATTGCATTTTTCTGGGTAAGCAATGGTGCTTTTTGTATTGAGTGAAGTAACTGTGTCTATTATGCGGTCAAACTACATAATAGACATAACAGCACCTACAATTAATTGATCTAGTCAATTCTATGCTTCAGATAAAATGCCAAAGCTTTGCATTGACAGAAGACCCTCTACAGCAGCTTTCCGAAAGTAAAATACATTTTCTTGCATTTACATAGGTGTGAGTGAAAAGGCTTCCTGTGTGTGAACGTCACAGATGCGGCCTGTTATTCTGGTGTAGTTATCACTAGCACTGGGCTCACAGATGAGCACTTATGTCCAGGAGGCTTTGGGCATCAGGAAAAACCTGCAAGGTCTAACTTCTAACAGGAACTCTAACAAGCATGAAGTACCAAGATGTTCTCTTGTTTGGAAGCTTCCATGTTTGGAAAAGAACTTGCCGTGTCTGTTAATATCATATTCCTCTGATCATACGAAGACTTCACTTTAGCAGATAGCTTGAGCCTTGAGGTGAAATTACCTAGAGACTTGGCACTGGTGTTGGAGATATGATTTGTGGCATGATGTGAAATTTACTTACAAAATAAGGTCATGCATACTTGTCAGTTTCTTGCTTTGATGTTTGATAAATGAATCAGTATGAATGTGTATGGAATTCCATTAGCCAGATAAGGTATTCCGTCATTAAAATGTTACCTACTTACCAGCCCCCTTTCTGAATTTACTTACGGATATGTCAACAAAATCTGCTGTTTACTAATAAATATAGAAATGGGTAATAACATACAAATATTTCAGTCCAGCTAAAAGGTAGAACTAGACACCATGACCTAAATCTAAAAACCATTATATAAGCAAAACTAAATTCAAAGGAGTTTATTTACAATCATACTAAATGTAATGGCACAACAGAATAAATACAAAAATCAGCATACCTTGTTGTTCATGAATGCCTTCAGACACTGGATTACTTTGTGCTGACTTTTCTTGATAATTCTTCCTTGACTGAAAGAAAGAGTACAACTGGAGCAAACTGCAACTTATCTTGGACATCAAACACATTAGGATAATACAAGTCTTCCTTACTGCTGTTTGTGCTGCAGCTTCTCCAATGTGTCCAGAAGCAATCCCAGTCCTTCATGACCAAAACTCTGAACCCAACTTCAAGGGGGGGAAAAATAAATAAAAGCATAACATCAGCACCAAAGCAAGACATAATGTTTGAAAATTAAGTCCTTAACCTTCAATTATACTGAAACAGAATTTTTACTATACACTATATGACCTGAAGATCTTGAGTGGCTAAGCCATTAGAGATATAAGGTGGCTGTCATCAGCCAACCATGACCGGGGTCTCATCACAGGGCGGAGCACAGATGGTGTTATTTCTCTGTGTGAGGAACTAAGCTGGCCTGGGTATCTCAGCTAGTAGCCCTGTTGGCACCAGTGAGACATGTTAAGACCTTGTATGTCAAATTTTCAGTTGACCTGCTCAATTCAATAAGCCATGTACCTTCAGACATTTTTGAATTTATTGCTGGCATTAACATTTTGGGCATAAATACAAGAGAATAAGCAAATCAAAAATTTGTTCAACAGTCAGCAGTTACTGAGTAACTGGCCTTATTGTCATTATTATTACTGTTATTATAAGTATGACACCACATTTATTTATTCTAATCAATTCCGCATTCACACATTTTATCAGAGATACAGTTGAAATTGCAAAGGTGTGATATGCTTCAAATTACACCTAGTTAACATTCAAGAAGAATAAAGTAGGTAACTAGTTGTGAACACTGATTGGCAAGAAAATGCATATGAAGTCTAACAGCCAAAATGACATGATGCATTTTGATATGATACATTTGATATGATACATTTTGTATAGAGTACAAGTCAAGAGCTTGGACACAGCTACTAATAGAAAGGTTTATTTGTACTGTTCTCTACATTTTAGAATAATTAAAACATCAAAACAATAAAATAACATAATTAAGCAATAACATACGAGGAGGAGTGTGGCTGTACTCCAATATATCACGGCTATGATTCGGTCGTAGCACAAGCCTGCGCCCAAACCTCCCGTATATCCGGAAAATTCAATCCCTACCCATTATAGTTTAGTCTAATATCGCCAATGCCAGCAGTGAAACAACTAGTAAGCTAATTGGCTGAATAACGTTGTATTGTAAATTAAAACGATGCTGCAGGTCTAATAAATAAAATATTGTGGTGCTCGAATGGTGAAGAGATCTTGAGGCAAAGTTCCAACCCAGCACTGGCTCCATGTAGTTGAAATGAGGCATATGTAATGTTTTTAGATACACCTGTAAAGCAGAGTGATACAGCTAATTAGTGCTGTCCCAAACGATTATTCTTTGAACGATTAATCTAGCGATTATTATTTTTTGATTATTCGACTAATCTAACAAGTATTTTTGATTGATCTGATGATAAATTTATAAGCAATTATTTTCAAGTTAGTCATTTAATACAATTCACCTCCTCCCCCACACACACAAATCTGAAAATCTCATTACCATTTCAATTTATTAAAACATTTCTTAAAATTAGAGCATTATGAACAAAAAAAGGCAAATCTTAAGAGATTCAATAGGATTTCTATGTTAGACTGAAGTCAATAATCACTGCAATAGTTTTTACTATTTCAGTTCACAAATTTGACTTTAATGTTGAAATAGATACTAAAACATTTCATAACTAGAGAAACATGTTTTTAACAAACACTAGCAAAGGTAGCGTATAGTTAAGCTTACTTCAGTGAGCAAGGAACGATTTAGGCTACAGTGTGTAAGAGTAGTCGTAATTTGTCTCACTCTTACATGAAAGAATAAGTAAACAGAAAATATAAAACGGGTGAAAGAGTGTCATTAATGTCAGCTACAGTAGAGGTGCAGAAAAGGTGTCATGACCAAAGTATTCCCAAACTTTGGAAGACCGCGTGTGAGCCTTTTTTGCCCAGTGTTTCTCCAGAGGCTCCAGAGCTCTGCTGGTAGATGTAGCCATGTTGCCTCGTGCGGGGTGGTAGGAGATGTCTCATTAATATTTATGAGAGAAGTGCTACATGATTGGCCAGTGCATGCCTTACAAAATAGTGCAGC
>JAODJU010000035.1:23652066-23678798 GCA_026776725.1 Gnathonemus echidnorhynchus | reverse complement strand
CAGGTCCAATAAATAAAATATTGTAGCTCTCGAGTGGCGAAGAGATCATCAGGTGGACAGTAAAGTTCAGTTATTAGAGACGGTTTTATTGTGAGATTCTTAAAAGGACAGCGTTAACATGCTCCCGAGGGGATAAAGTACTTTTCCTTATAATACGTTTAGCTTATCACTTAGTGCATTGCAGTTACAAAACATTTACGTAGTTTTACACAACGCATCGACACTAAAATTCCACAGACGCATTTTTATAATCGACACCATCGATTACGTCGAATAATCATCCCAGCCCTACAGCTAATGTGGCATGTCCAAGTGTAGTTATACTCTGATAACCACATTCATAGAACGCCTCTTGTCCAATCAGATTTCTTGGTCGGAACTAACTGCTGTTAAATGGAATTATACACTGACCAAAAAATCAAATCCTGTAGTCGGTAGAGTGATCCCATCATTGGGCTCTTGAGCAAGGCCCTTAACCCCAGTGGGTGCCCTAAGGATTGGCAGACCCTACTTTCTTCTCTATGCCATTCTTATTTCTTGAAGGAGGTCCCACATATGCTGAGTAGTCATTGACCATTTTTCTTTCAATCTCTGGGTAAACTCCTCCAAAACCATCTCTACTGTGTTTAGATCAGATGGCCAGGTCATGTGATGTGACACTATCACTCTCCTTTGTAGGCAGCTTGGTGTGTACAAACCTTTGACTGGTACTGTATAATTTGCCAACATTTTAGAAACCTACTTGGACCTTCTGTGAACCAAGTGTAAACAATAATTTTTATTCTGTAAGACATTGCAAAACAAATATACCTGACATTCCAGCATTTTAGAGCAACTATAGACTATAGGAGTGGCTAATCAGTAATGAACATAATCCAACTATAGCACAATAAACCATTTGTGATTGTTATGCATCTTCACAGCTCTTATCAAGCACCAATTTTGCATTTTGAATTAGTCTAGCACATAAAATTGTTCATTACTATTAAAGTGTCAAATGTTTCATGTATGAACCAATCAACCACGCTGCACACTCTTAGACCTATTTATTCAATGCTATATGGGTTTTCCCCCACTAAGTTAGCTAACTGAAAATCGATTAAGTTTGTGGTTAAAAATATAGTCACTACATTGAGATCAATTGAGACAGATAACTGACAAAGCAGTGAGGTGTAGAGACAGCACCATGACGTTTTGCAGGTTGAAATCACTTTGTTTCACTTCAGTTTGTTTGTGGCAGCCTCCGAACACTCAAGTACAGTAAGGGCACATGACCGTTAGCTCTGTCATTATACAATAATAGTAATAATTTTAAGCGGTACACTTGTATCTGGGTCTTCACTGGAAGCTCAGCTTAGCCACACTTATGTCTAGTCACGTATGTTTGTGATGTAGACCTACTTATCTGTACATCACTTTGGACCAAACGGTCGGCTCGAATTTAGCGTCATTGACCCTTTGCCAGTCAGCGCCAATCAGGGCGAAAATCAGTTATTTCTGGTTACTAGGCAATCGATTGGTGCATCCTTACTATAAACGGTTAGTATTTGCTTCTATAAATATTTATGCCTTATTTTAATAATTCATTTACATTCATACATTTAAATAAACCTCAGAAGACCAAGACAGAGTAAGCCATTTCTGTTACAGAAAAATGATCCCCCCCCCGCCCCCCCCCAATAACTACATTGACAGTCATCAGACAAACGCATGATGAAATGCAGCTGCAAGCAGCAATTTTAGGGGTCTGAAAAAACAAAGTTTTCAAGCTTCCACTGCAGCCGTGCTACAAACAGCCAGTTCAGAAAGAGAAGAGCTCTTCCCACCTTTTTCTATGATGGCAGCAACATGATGTTTTTCCTCAACCTAATGTATTAAAAATTGTGTTTGACTGTACTTATCCACTATTCCTTCAACATAATGAATATTACTGATCTCTATAGGTTGTTTTTATTGATGGTAATTGATTGGTCATTTAATCTAGAGACTTCCAAGTGAACCCAGAGTACCTATAGTGTTTTGATGATGCTCTTAAACATACATTGTAACAGGAAAGAAAACATGCTGCTATGTTACAGTAATTCAAACAATTATTAAATGGCCAATGAGTGAACATGCTTCAGCGTGCTGCTGCTTATTTACAAGGATCAGTATTCTGATGACAAATAATTTTCACAATCAAAAAAGATGATGCTATTAATACACCATTGACTTGACCATGAGATCCTTATAATTACTGGAGATAATCAGCAGTGGCCCAGGTTTCCTTGGGCAACATTAAAACAATATTATAACTCTTAAGAAATGTCACTCGTGTGTTCCTCACATTTATTTATTCTTCAGGGGTCACAGTCAAATGCTATTGCCTGATTATCCCAGGTTACATGTTCCGGCCTCCCTCAGGTGAAAATCAAACACTGTGCTATCTGAGAGTGAGAGCAGAGCAGCAAGCCGAGACTGTAAGGAAGGGGGAAGCAGGACATTGGCTGTCATTAGAATGCAGTCCCCGTGCAGGTCTAATCAACAAGCCACATGCCTTCCAGCATCTAATAATCAAATTCAAGCATGTATGTCGCTGTGAGTTTTCAAGGTGAAGCTAAGGGAGCTCTGCCTCTATTAAATTTGTCATAAAAAAGGAATTTGCCCACCCACATAATATTAATTTGCAGGATATTTTTCTATTGAAATACAAATGAAAAAAATGTACTTGGAAAAAAGGAACAGGTGTTCCTTCAAAATATTGAAAATAAATTAGACTAATCAAAAGAAGTTATTTCAACGTGCCAAAAAGAAACTGGTTCAATATATAATCTGAATCATTTCTGGCATGATGATTTCAGAAAGTACAGTTTGTTATAGAGTGTCTAGATCTGCTACTGAAAAGCCATTTTAAAACAGAACCTAAAGGTGTACTACAGCAGGTCTATTTTGCAATATACTAATGTGAATAGCAGCAAAAAGGAACACATTAGGTTCTTTAAAAAGCCTTCAGCAGATAGCACACACACACATAGACAAATTAAAACCATATTCACACACATCATTCAAACAAAGCTACCAGGTCACCCCTGTCACCACACCTCTCAATACTCTAGCGCAGGGGTCTCCAACTCCGGTCCTGGAAAGCTACTATCCAGTAGGTTTTAATGAGCCACACCTGCTCCTGGTATTTACCTGAGAACAGGTGTGGCTCATCAGAAACCGGGTATGATATAAAACCTACTGGACGGTAACTCTCCAGGACCGGAGTTGGAGACCCCTGCTCTAGCATATACACTCATTCAACAAAAAGAAAAACTATAAAATGGCATGACTTAAAGTGATATCAGTGAAGATAAAACAGAAATGAGGCTTTCACATGAGATAAAAAATTCAACTTGAGCGCTGAGGACGTGAGCCCAGTCATACGTGATACAAAGTTAGCCAGCTATGAGGCACCAGATACCCTGCGTAACTTACAGCTATGAGGCACCAGATACCCTGCGTAACTTACAGCTATGAGGCACCAGATACCCTGCGTAACTTACCACTATGAGGCCCCAGATACCCTGTATAAAAAAAGAGGCAAGTCAAAAAAAAGTTAAAAATGTAACCACACCTTATAACTAAACATGTAATTTACATAACGACTAACGCCAACAAGCAGCATATGCGAGAGATTGTTATATGTACGTCAAAAGATAACTGTGATTTTGAACAGAAAGACTGAACTTAAACTAGCAATCTGCTAGGAGCAAGCAAGCAGATGTGAAGTTAGTACTAATCAAAGTCTTAGCCCTTGCCGTTCGCAAAAGAAAAAAAAAGTGATTAAAATGTTATTAAAGAAATTAACTTTTTTTAGTGTGCTTATTGGTGAAAAAGTTTCTATAGATGTCATAATAGATACTTATGACTATCAGCTTTTAAACAGCCATTTAAGACACACAAAAATAACTCCATAAATAGCAATCTGAAGGGCTAGCATGCCAAGATGGCTGTTACTAGCTTTCTCTACTTAGAGATTCAGTACATGAATAATACAGTGTCTCGCTATGCCCAGAGAGGCTCCTTAAATTGGAGAACACTTGTTCCGAAAGTTCTAACAAGCCAGTGCAATTTAGGGAACATGACCATGTCTTGTCAAGCTTCCTGTCACACTGGCTGAAATAATCCTTAACAAGGCAAAGGAAACATTGGATATTATCAGAGTGCTGACTGATCATTGGCCAATAGCAGCAGAACATTAAGGGCAGCCATACAGACAGATGAAAGGGGTTACAGTGTCAAGACTGCCTATTGTGAGGACCTTGCTGTGACAGCTGTGAGCTCCATTTCAAAACTCAGTTGCTAAATGTATATAATGAACAAGTGATTCAAAAAGAATTTGGCAGGAATATTTTAAACGTCTACATTTTTTATGGTTCATTGCTTACAGTAACTGAGATGTGAAATGTCTTAACCGAATATTAGACTTAAAGGAGGATATTCTCATTTCAAAAATGACTGTCCCAAGATTACATTTTTGAAAGCATTTTATTTATCTTGTAGTTCTTTTTATTGCCAATAAGCACATCCATAGAGTTTGTGAGCTATGTGAATAGCAGTGCTAAATTCAAAAGCAGAACTAAAATCAGCTGCAATTTGGAGAATGTAAAAATGTATAACGTGCCTATCTCCACAAGTAAGGGTATAATCCAATTTCTCAAATAAGCAGAAGCACCTGCTTTTAACTGGTAAAGTCAAATGGGCATGTGATTACATTTAAATGCTTCAAAAAGAACTACATTTTCCCAACATGTGTCCGATAACCACAATACCAACTTTTTCATGGTGCATTCCACAAAATGCATCCCATTGACTTTTCCAGAATTTAGCAGCTTTTGTTAACTGTGGTAATGGATAAGATTACATACATAATAGGATACATATTACTTTACAATACTCACCAGAAATAAGAAGAAAAAGCTGTCGTGCGATTGATTGTACAAATAGATTTAACCGGAAATAGAAGCTATATTTTTAGAGATTGCCAAAAACTAAATAAGTATAGGACGTGGATCGGTCACGCATGGTCGATACCCGATTCGTCAAATAGGTCTGGATCGGCGCCGATACCGATCCGAATATCGGATCGGAGCATCTCTAATTAAAACAATATCTAAAGATGGCTGACACAAACCCACTACCAGTACAGTATGCTTGAAATATCGGTAAGGGGCGGCTCCTCGCTTAACAAGTAATTCGCTTAACAGCCAAGTCGTAGGGATGGAACTTGGTCGTTAAGTGAAGAGTACCTGTGTGTGTGTGTATATCCACAACACAGGTCAATCATTCACCAGCCTGTACAAGAAGCAACTACTGCAGTTATACATCTGCTCAAATGTTAAAGCACCTGCTACAACATGTAATATCTTAACATGAGCTTTTCAGACACCAGACTGACTACTACTACTGATCCTCTGGGAACAAAGAGCAAAATGGAGATCATGATATTTAAGTACAATAAAGATAAAAGGGAAAGTTAAATCATTATGCGATAATGGACTAGTCATGCAGAAATAACAGCGTTGAATGGTAGACAAAAACCAAGTAATCCTGTATACAGAAATAATTTTTAAATTGACAGCGTTAACCAGGTTAGCCATATTAAAAACTGAACAGAACCAGAACAAAATGTAGTCTTATTAGTATAATCAGTATTACCACAATCAATTTTTTGAGCTAGTTCTATGCCATGCCATTGTATATCTGACAAACTAACAAATTGAAAGCATTAAACCTGAAGGTCAGCTTTAATATAATATCAAAAACCAATTTCCAGTTATCTGTCAGATCCATTTATCCTTACATTTAATGCAATTAAAGCATATATTCTGCTTTTCATTTTTAGCAATGGCACAGGTTTTTGTTAGAAGGTTGAAGACAAGCAATTAAAGCAGGAGGAAGGGCCAATGAGATCAGCTACAGAACAGGAGGAAGGGCCAATGAGATCAGCTACAGAACAGGAGGAAGGGCCAATGAGATCAGCAACAGAACAGGAGGAAGGCCCAATGAGATCAGCTACACAACAGGAGGAAGGGCCAATGAGATCAGCTACAGATCTTGGAAACTTACACAACCCTCCCTCCACACCACTACTACCCATATACTGGAGTGCATTCAGACCTAATAATCCATGAATATCTCAAATCCTGAATGTACAACACCATGACGTGTCGAAGACTGGCTAATGGATTCCAAGTGTGCCGAGCAAAACTTATGTCAGGCCAAATCCAGCCATTTTCCATGGAAATCAGGGCAGTATCACCTTTTTGAAAAATACCATTTCATTTAACAACCGTTAACAAGGCTATGTCCAAAAACTTCAAATCAATCTTGCATTTCAATTAGGACTGGGCGACATGGAAAAAAAATATCGAGAGAAGATTTTCGATATATATATCACAATACGATTCAATTCACTGGCCAACCACCTTTTTATTCCAAACAGATGTGAAAACATCATAAAATTGTAGTTTAAATATTATTAATTTTGCCAGAAGTTGAACATAAATGTTCTGATGAAAACTGCAGTAAATAAAAAAAGGATGGATTTAAGAAATAAAAAAGGACATTCAAATCAGGTCATTTAGAAAAGGTAAGTAGTTTAAAAACAAATACACAGAAAGAACTTAAACTAAATAAACATAATGCATGTGCAATTATATATATACACTCTAGTGTAGTCTGTGAAGGCGGCATTAAAATAAGACTTGCATTGTACTCTCTATATGACAATAAACTGTGTGTTCTGACACCTTTACATCATAGGGACCATTTATTTTTTCCACAACTTGTGCTGCAGTAGCTCTGCTGTGGGATCTAACAAGAAGAACTAGCTTTCCCATGCACATCATAGAGCCTTGGGCACCCATGACCCCACCACTGGTTCATCAGTTGGGCTTCCTCAAAGAACTTTTGGTAGGTACTGACTAGAGATGCACCGAATCTGATATTCGGATCGGCATCGGCGCCAATCCAGACCTATTTGACGAATCGGGTATCGGCCATGCATGTCCGATCCACGTCCTATACTTACTTTAGTATTTGGCAATCTCTAAAAAGATAGCTCCTATTTTGTGTTAAATCTATTTGTACAATCAATCGCACAACAGCTCTTTCCCATTTTAAATGTGTTTTTTGCGGCATTCAAATTGAACGCTAATGCTGCCCCTCAGTCCTTTTTGCTACTCAGTGGGTGTGAGTACAGTGACTTCCGCCTGCTGTGACATCATGCGCATACCCTTTGCCGTACGAGGAGCGTAGGACAAGACGTGACTTTCTGGAAGTATTTTACGCTTTTAACAGAAACCAGTAGCACAGCGATTTGCAATCTTTGTGAAATAAAGTTCTGAGAGGTGGGAATAGAGTTTAATGAACAATCCCACTTAAAGCGCATGCAACTGTGCAAGACAAAAAAAAAAAAAAGGGTGATTTGGGAGTCGCTAACCTGGACTGTCTTGCGAACTCGCTGCAGCTTGTGATACAAGAGGGGCTACCATCCCAACAAAGTAACTGAGCTGACGCCAATGGGAGAAAAATTGTGTTAAAATTTGAAGCTTTCACCACATGTGTATACTTGCTTTGAAGATATTCATATTGAACAGCAAATGCCTCAAAAATGCTTAAAACAAGACATATAAATGTCTTATGCATGTTTGTAGTAGCCTAATTAAATATTTTTTGTCATACATTTTTCCATCTGTATTAACTAGCTTAAAAAATTAATATATAAAAGTATAACAAAGTAAAAAGACCTCTTGTATCTAAATCTGTATTGGAATCGTATCAGAACTGAAAAAATTTGGATCGGCCCATCCCTAGTACTGACCACTGCATACCAGGAACACACCACAAGACCTGCCATTTTGAAGATGCTCTGACCCAGTTCAGCCATCACAATTCAGCCCTTGTCAAAGTTGCTCAGATCCTTACACTTGCCCATTTTTCCTGCTTCCAACACATCAACTTCAAAAACTTACTGTTCATTTGCTTAATATATAATGGCACCCTTCACAGGTAGCATTGTAACAAGGTAATCACCATTTTATATTTACTTCACCTGTCAGCGGTTTTAATGTTTTGGCTGATTGATGAATTTTCACTACCTTTGTGAAAGGTAAGAACATCTAACTACAATATGAAATAATTCCTAAATAATGTCCATATGGAATGAGAAATTATTTTTTATGCTTTAAAGCATGGTTAAATTGCCACGTAAATTGTCACAAAAATTTTTTAAAGTCTGTCAAAGCTCACTTGAATTTTCCATTCCATAGGGAAGTTTGATGTGACATGAAAGGCAAAGTGATACCCCCTTTTGGGCACCCTAAGCCTGATACATCTCTAAAACCTCAGAGGGAATGGCAGGGTTTGTGTCTGCAATCATAGACACAGCTCAGTGTTAAATGTGGTGCAACACTTTCACCTCATTCTTTAGGAATTTAGCAAATCCCTTATGATAAAAAGGTGAAAGAGTAAAAGCTGAAATCTAAACACACTTTATACAACATGACCCGAGATCCCAAATAAAGAACAGTAGAGTTTCAAAAAGCCATACCATTTTTCATCCACTTGTCTTTTACTGTCATACTGCTTATTTTCCTAAAATCAATTACATGCCAGTTCACGAGGTTACTTATAGAACACAGATATATTATACACTATATGGGCAGTGGTGGCTTAATGGTTAGGGAAGCGCACTTGTAATTGAAAGATTGCCGGTTCGAATCCCCCATCAGCAAGACACCACTGAGGTACCCTGAGCAAGGTACCGCCCCCAAGCACTGCTCCCCGGGCGCTGAATTAGCTGCCCCCTGCTATGTCACGATAGTCACATATGGGTTAAATGCAGAGGACACATTTCGTCGTTGCACACTGTGTGCTGTGGTGTGTTAACAATGACCACTGATCACCAAATTCTAAACTCTAATTCTTTAACTATTTCTGTAATTTCAACCATTTTTTTTTTTTTTTATTTATTTTGAGAAACTTCAGTGCACCAAAAGGACATGGTCTGACATTACAAAAACTATAAGCAATAATCTTATCCGCCTTTACCATAAAAAAATTAGTAAATACAGAATCCACTTCTGCACTTCAGACCCCACTTGAGCAGCTCTACTGAGCTTCAAACACAGGAAAATCACAGGAATAAAAAAATTTGAAGTTTTGCAATGTGAATCGCACGTGCATAGCTTGTAGTATTAATGATGTACATTGTCCAGCTCTACAATAATTTAGTACAAAATACACCTGGGGAAAAGTAGGAGCGCTAATGTTAATCCAGCTGATCTAATACAATGCAGAAGAACCGTTGTAATGTAGAAATGAGATGGTACAGAGGTATGAATCGAGATTTGGACATGCCCATAAACGTTATTTGCACTTTGCACTTTACCCTTTGCATAGAGCCCTAAGCTTTCCATCACACATACATTATGAGCTGTTAAGCAGACTGCTAATTAGAATGAACTAGCTGGATGGAATCTTGAAAAAAAACTGACAGAAAACTAAAGGGAAACCATGTTATTTAATTTTCTCCTTGTTTTTGAAAATATACATCCAGGTCTGCTGCTGCCATTGGCAAAAAAAACCACCTCGAAGTTCACCGCAGCATGAAAAGAATTTAACACCCATCTCAAACTGTCTGCATCAGAGAGGCAAAGTCACCTTCATAAAAGCGAAAGGAAACGGAGGATGTGGACCAGGCTGCACTCGGAGCCGGAAATGAGGGCCCATCATGTAGCAGCCCAGTCCCCAATGATACCCCAACGGCTGCCAGAGGCTTGCTGATCTGTAGCCAGAGCATACAGGGCTTGCCAAAAAATCAGATTTGCTTCCTCTCTGTCCCCATCCAGACAACAGGGGGCATATAATGACCACACCTTCCCCCAGATCCCTCGCGAGTGTTTCGATGCGCAAACAAAAACTAGCCGTTTTGAAGGGGGAAAAACAGAGCAGTACATACAAAGATCTGTACACCAGGCATACAGTGCATTTATTCATGGTCTACCTATTAATACGCAAAACACCAAAATCACACTTATACTGACCAAACAAAAATAATGGCTCCTCTACTGTATGTAAACCCATATATATTTACACCTTTAACATGAGACCCAGTAAAATGAGGGACTTATTTGTTTCCAAACATTTGAAAGAAAAGCTTTGAACAGAAGAAATGAGCAGCTAATTACACGCATTTTCATGTACTTGCCACACTCTTGAGCTCCTGACAAGCTCGGGGTTCCCACCCAGGGTCGGCCCCCAGCGGTGACACGCTGACAGCAACAGATGTTCCTCCCCATCGCTGTCTGCTCAGAATTCATTTTGTTGGCAACCTTTCTGAAGAAGATATGCACTCCCCTTTTCTTCCTTCGCAGACCTGTTGACCCCAGTAAAGCCTGCCTGCAGGCTTAAACACTTGTGCGCCCCTTCACAACAAGTCACGTATCCCTACCACCGGTATTCATAATCATTTTCTCGTTCAAAGTGTAAGAAGCACCAGGTCTGTTCACAGAGGTTAAGGAAAATTCCACGCTGCTGGTGCCATATGTCTTTTTTTTAAAACAGATTAAAAAATAGAAATGTGGAATTATATCAGAAAAGACTTTTTTTTTCCTCCCTCCCAACTTTATCTTTAGTTGACTATTACAATAAATTATTGATCCGCTATGCAGTTACAGACAAACTGTCGCACTTAATAAATGACCTCTGACTAGCTCTATCTTGTTTAATGGTGGTTATACACCGAGATGCCACACACTAACTCGGTCATCTTCTAACTGCCTATCCTTGTGAGGCCCACGGGGGGGTCCATGGCAGGAAGCGTTGGGTTCTAAGGCCTGGCTTCCTCTAAGACGGGGCCAGGCCATAGAAGGGCACCTACTCATATAAAGTATAGGCAATTTTAGAAAAACCAAATTAGTCCAAATGCGCGACTATGGACTACAGCAGTAAAGCGGAATACCTGGAGAAAACCGGCACAGCGCAGGGAGAATATACAGACTTCAGAGGCAAGGTGACAGTGCCAGCCAGGGAGCACCCACATGCCAAACAGCTGGTTCATAATGCCAGGACATTTTTAGAGCCTCTGGCATTGCCAGCCTCTGTTAATCTGAACACGATACAATATCCCAGTTTGAATGGTAAGTTTTCCTGGTATAGCAAGAGCTTACTTGGACACGTCTTCGGTTAGTCGTTTTGGTTCTGTGAATGAATCATGCCGTCACCCACTGCCAGCAGCGTCCCACCACAGGTGCTCAGGTCCTGCTCAGTGGGTTTCTCTCAGCCCACCCTCAATGCCGTGTGACTGCTGGCCTTTTATCGCTGCTATGCTGTCACAGCTCATCGCTGCTGAGCCTGAGACCATCACAAAAAGCAGTTCTCCTGCAGGTCTCTTCTAATTTTACACACATCAGTATTTTAACCTACAGTTCCTCTCTTCTTTCCTTCTCTTGCTCCGAGGGCAACGCCGGCAGGAGTAATAAGCTCCTGTTGCTGGATACACAAACAATGACAAACCCAAAGTTTAATGGGGCCCACAAGTTGGTCTACCTGCCCTAAGATGGGTGTGCTGCTCTTTATGCTACATAAACTCACAAACAGCCATTACTCAAAGCGTTCTTGTGCAGCTGAGCATGCACATCTTACATATAAATATCAAATACAAGCAATAACTAATTCATAATATTTGAATCTTGAAAATTAAGCTGTTGACATGAACTATTTTTGAACAGCTAAATCATTACATGACTGGCCTTCATTTTTAATATAAAGTTTGTGGTCAAGCCAAGAGAATTAATACTAAACACTTAAAAGTTGGATAAAATTGCAAGGCTGAAAGGTGTTCATGCAGGTGTGAGTCCAAGTACATTATTCTATACAGACTGGCAAACTCTCCTGTCACATATTACCAAGCAGTCATGCAAACACACCCTTTAAATCATATAGCAGGGAAAATTCTGTTTAAGGTCTAAAAATCAGTTCCACAAAACCTATCTACTGTAACACACATATATGTCCTAAAATATGTGTATGGGAAAGTAATTGTAGAGCACTGCACTACTCTGAGTGAAACACAGGGATGAGCAGTCTGTTATATCAGGCGTGTGTGGTAACAGAAGTTAGGAGTTAAGATGCCAAAGCAATACGATTCTGTTCACTGCACCTATCATGGAGTATAAACACTGAGTATTCTCCAGAATTACAATCTGAACCCCAAAGAATTTCTGCATATGTCACTGAGGCAAGTGGGTTTTCATTTAAGGCGGAAACAAAATGACACATTTCAAAATGAAGGGGGAAAAAAAGAGGCAGATAGAAGCATTAAAAGAGGCCCAATAGATAAGAGGAAAGAAGTTATATATCCCAGGGATTGCGACAAACAATCCTGATGACATGCTGTTCCATTAAATGGACTATTATTAGAAATATTTTTTATGGCACAAGCATGTGTACATGAGTACAGTGGTAAGGATAATTAAAGAATGAACAAACTGGATAACATCTCGAAAATACTGACAGAAATTGGAAAAAGTAAGGGATGTCATTTCATTTTCTCCATAATTATGGAAATATGCATCCAGGTCTATCAGCTGTCATTGATAAACATTCATAAGAGCTAATTTCACAAGAAAACCACCTTGAAGTTCAGTACAAGTTTTACGTTCCTCTTTCCATTCCTTGGTTACCATCTTTCTTTGTGCAAACAACATTAGAAAACATAAAATGTTAAATTAAGGTAGCCAGTGCAGCAAAAGATTTTAATTATTCAAAAGTTATTTATGGCTACCCCCTTCCAATGTTTCATGTCATGTTTGTGATACAAATGCAGAAAAACAGCAGGGTAATTGTGAAGATAGGCATCAAACAATTAAAAGGCGGGCAAGAAAACCACAGGCACTTGTGTATCAGTAATAAATATTAATGAGAACCAGCATGCGGTTTGCTTTGGCCTGACATCAGGGGACCAGTGGGGACGGCCGTGAGGCGGAACACATCACCCACATATGGGCTGGGCCGTGTGTTACTGGGAAGAAGAATAGCTGAGCTAAAGCGAGCGTCACAGTGCCTACCTGACTGGGTTGCTGGTCAGGGAAACCCGGAGGGACTCCAGACAGGCAAAGAGCCTCTCATCCACCGTCCCAGTTTTCAGCTCACTAAGAAACTCCTGCGGAGAAATATGATGGCTGCTCTTCAGGCTGCCCTGAAAGGAGGGGGGAAACCCAAATAAGCAGCTCCAGTAAGAAAAGCGCCAGGCATTCAAAACACAGACAATAATTATCAATGACAGTTCAATAAAAAAAACAAACCTCCAGTAATTACCATGTTTCAACAAGCAATTTGAATAACAGCTTCAAGAAATTAACAAAACTAATGATTGGTAAGACAGACTATTATGAAAATGCTACAATAAATAATGTAAAAGTATATAAATGCAAAAGTCTGCTTGTACAAACTTACAATGTTGTAATGTATACAGAAAAACCTGGGTCTACAGTTTTTACTATACAGAACACATGTAGAACGCAGCAGAAATAAGTGGAGACATTTCCATGCACATTTGGCTTTTACTGTACACTCAGATAAACAACAATTTTCAAACAGAAAATGCAATGACTTGTAATTATGCAAAATATAATTTGTACATACAGTAATTAAAATGGTCTGACGATGCTAGAATTTCGCAGAAGGTACGCTGTCGCTGCACTAACACCACATAAAATTAACGTGTAAATTTGACATAAATTCAAACAAATTAATTTTCTGACATTTTGTTGTGAATGTGTTGTCCACAGAGTCTGCATTACTGAATTTACCCTTGAGTCCCCTAACAATGAAAAACTGATTATGCGTATTTCTGCAAGTAAATATTTTTTTGAATCCATTTATGCAAGAATACAGCAAAAGGTAAGAAATTTCATTCAACTAAATCAAAAAGAAACAAATAAATTAATCACCATTCTTGCATAAAGGGATTGCAAAACAGGCCTTTACCTGAAATAACAAATGTGCCCAAAACTACTGAATTATATACTGGCTTATAAAAATCTAGCATCTCTCAATTACACATTTTATGGGAAAAGAAAGAAAAAAAGCTACTAAAATTATTTCTACAGTATGTAAGTGGAAAACCTTGGGGTAAACTAAAAATAGGGGGGGCACAAGTAAGAGACGGTTCCCCAAAGAGATTATCTATAGAGCTTATTCTAATAAATGTGTCTAGCAATACTTCATCCAGTACAGGGGCAAAGAAATTGCAAATGGGCAAATCACAAACCCTGAAACATCATCCATCTTTCAAAAGAATGGATCACTATCATTATGAACAATGACTGAAAACTGACCAACCCCGTGGAAGGACAGAGAGAAGAGCAGTAGAATAAAATCAATTAAGGTAAGAAAACTTTAAATTAAAAGGTCAGATCAGGTCAAGTCAATCAGCTTGGGGAGCATACATGGTTCAGCGCGTTGCCACATCCACCACCACCTCAGGATCCCCATTAGTGACCCCCCAGGCCAACACCCGGTCCAGTCCCACCCTCTGGAAATAACCATCTATGGCCATCTATCTGCCACAGCCAGGTATCATGTGGGTGTCCCCTTGGCTTGGTCTCCTTCACCACACCACCAGTATTGGAGTACCAAGTCCAGCACTGCGGCTCAGAATGTTGGAACCAGCATCCAGCAACCCACAGACCCTGACCTTTTGCAAAGCCAAGGAACATGAAACCACTTTCACCCCGGTCTCCAGACCTGTGGGGACCGACACAGTCCTCATAGCAGCCCTGTTAGGGCAAGTGGTCGCATTGGAGTTACCCAAGACCAGAGGAGTGTCATCTCATGGGCACCCATCAACCTCCGAATAAAGGTGCGAATGTCTCCCTTTTCGAGACATCGCTCGCCGTGGTCGGAGCATACACTGAGACAACAGGCAAGACATGCAGAGAGTGCCTTAGCCTGAGCCTCATAATGAAAGGAGTGACACAGGGCACCATCTAGAGGAGCCGATCCACCATAGCAACAGCTACTCCCCGAGTATAGCAGCCATGAGAGCGACCAGACCAATAACAGTGAATCCACCTACAGAGATCTGGTCCCTCCCCAGTCTGCATACCTCAGAGTGCTACCAATGAAATGAAGAGTTTACGAAGCTCCTCCAGCAGCACAGGAAGATGGCCACCATGCTGGAGAAACAAGACATTCCACATGCCTACCCGGAAGGGAACATCTAATACAGCTGGCCTTTGCTGCTCTGAGGAATATTGCTGTTGTACACAGGTGCCGTCCGCGACCATCCGTGTCCAATAACCAGAATAGAACGTACACAACTGTCCACATGCACAGCCATGCATGGACCATAACAGCACAATTTATGCTGTAAACCGCAAAAAGGCAACCAATCGATAAAAAAAGTCAACTTCTTTTATAACCGATTATCAATGCAATAGATTACTTGTTGCAGTCCTAGAATGAACACACAATTGCAATACATTACAGAAAATTTAAGTTAAGCCAACTAGCTAGAATGAACTTTCCCTTTCAAAAAAGATTTATGTTTACACATTTCAAGCTGTTCTGTTACTGTTTTCTGAATTTTTCCAAAATTACATCTTGCCTCACAGTATTGAATAGGACTAATGCATTATATCACTGAGATTTGCCCCTATGACATTCCATAGGCCGCAATGCTAATTTTAATAATCTTTAAATTTAATAATATAAAAAGCCAAGAATGATGCTTCTTAACTGCATTTGCAAATGTCTTGGTACAAGTTCCTGACAAAGACCAAAGTGCCAGTTTGATTAAAACAATTAATTGGATTAAGACCAACTACATAGACTATGACTAGAAGTAGATAAGGAAATGTATTGCCACTTACAAAATTATTTTAAACTAAAATTTGTTTTAGGGGTAAAAACCAAAGCTACACAGTACACACTAGGATCACCACTGCAGAATCCAAACAATTCATTTCTCTTACACTAGAGAGCCCCCTGCCTGTCAACATAAAAAATGCAAAAAATGCCTGCCAGTGTACAATTAACCGAAGGAAAAATTAACGTTGATACAAAGTCAAATATGCATTAATAATGTATGCAATGGAGAATGACAATTCTGCCAGGTCACACATTAATTGTAACACTATCCAAATGCAGCCTATTCCCATTTCCAAAAGTACAAAACGGGGCCCATCAAACGGTCAGACAGGCAGACATACAGAGGGTAGGCAGTGTCTGATTTCACACTCAGCTGGAGAGTCATAGGTGCTCCTTACTGACTCAGAATAAAAGCTAGGAGTTGAAAATTTACCCAAAATAAACTACAGCCAAGTACATGAGTTACGTTGTACTTACAGTGTCTGTCAAATGAGCTGGTGTTGCTACAAGTTGTGCCAACAAATCACTTGCCTTTCCTTAATATCGTCTCTATGAAATCCAAAATATTTCAATACAGCAGAAGTTGAATCCTTTTGGTGACCACTTTTCTCATCCTCATTTTTGCTAAATTTCTCACAAAGGTGCCACACTGTCTATGAGTCGAACAGCTACGACAAAAATGACTATTGTTGGCTCAAAGAACACATGCAGACCTCATAAAAAGTCAGCAGTGTGTGATGACAATAGCATATACGTAACATGCATAACATGCAATATTGGTATTAACACTGCACATCATGTAGGCCTACTACAAACTGTGATATTTGAAAAATATTACACAGTACATTCTGATGGCTTTATGTGTGCTATTGTAATGTCAAAGACAATACTTATAACTACTTATAACTGCCCTACATAATTTCTAATATAAACTTTCAATATAAAATTGTGTAAGTTAAACAGTTATAATTGCTTAATTTGGTTTGTGCACGTGATCAAAAAAGGCGAAAAATGCAAAACATATGCAAATTGGTTTTAACCAATATACCTCATTTGTGCAAGTAAACACATGTCTGATATAGAAACCGGTATTCACAAGAGTGCAGTAGGATCAGGGCTGAGAATGAATGCGCATTTCAGTCAAAAAATGGTGATCTTTAAACTCTAAAAGGTTTGATTTACAATCAAGTGTTTGTTGTGTACTTTTGTTACCCATTAGGTTTGCTTTACTCCCTTAACGATCAATTATGTTAATTATCTATTATTCTAAGTATTGCTTGTGCAGCGACTGGAAGCTGGAATCCATTCAGCTACTATTTACATCTAAGCATAACAGCGTATCAATGTCAGGACACTATTCTTACCATCTCAACACAGACTAACACACATACACATAGATACCAAAAAACAAGCACGAGAACATATGAAGCGTTTCATATCTGCTTTCTTCTTTTCAAAGAGCACTTGATCCTAAACAGGACCAATAAGATGGGAGGGAAAAGTGCAAGTAAATCAAAACTTTCAAGAAATACAAAGTGTTCTAACAGCTCTTGGTGCTTCACGCATCCTGTTGCAGGGGTGGCCCTGCTGTGTCTTTGCATGAGTACCTCATTAGAATGAACCTTGGGTGGCAGTGCACACACAGAAATACATGCTGTGAGTTGTCTTTATATCACATGTAGCCTCTTGCTTATTAGTGCCTAGCAGGGAATCCCTTTCGGCATTTTAGTACAGCATCTGCAGGTTCACCCCTAGCTTGGCCTCTCTGACTGACTTTGCTCTACATTTTTAACATACATTCCAGATTTTCACTCATTACACTTCCCCCTACTAAGGATCATGTTAAATTTTCTGCTTAGGAAATCCACATCGCAAGTCAAAGCAGTACGTCCACTTCAAAGTGAACAGACCATACACACACCTGTCATGTTTAGAACACAAAACTGACAGTGTCAACACCCAGCTTCCAACAGGATAGGTTTACATTGGCTTCAGAAAGCAAACCCCACTGCCAGTGGGATATACCCTCCCTTAACATACATGCAAAAATTTACCAAAACACACAAATCAATCAAATGTGTAGAAACCTTTTAAGATAGACTAATAAACAAGATAAATGATGGCTAAATGGATTAAATTATTTTTATTCATTCATTGATCTTCAATATCGCTTCTCTCATACAGTTGCAAAGGTCCAGAGCCTATCCCAGAAACAAAAGGTACAAAGTGGAGAACAACCCAAGCAAGTGCAGGACACACACTATTGAGAGAGAGAGAGAGAGAGAGAGAGAGAGAGACAGGACACACACTATTTAGAGAATGAGAGAAAGAGAGAGAGAGAGAGAGAGAGAGAGAGAGAGAGAGAGAGAGAGAGAGACAGGACATACACTATTCAGAGAGAGACAGACACTATTCAGAGAGAAAGACAGACACACACAAAAGCACCAAATGAGACACATATATAAATATATAAAGCCTGAGCCTACTTCCTGGACAAAGGTGATGATTAGTCACTCTCAGATGTCAACATTGGGTTACTTATTTGATATGGTCAATTACCGATAATATCTTCATATTGCCCAGCCCTACTGCAAACCTTGGCAAATTTAAATGTGCAAGAAAGCATTTAAATGACACACCAGCTGCAAACAATTTTGTATAAAGACAGCCAGCACAACATCACATGAGTGTTCCTTATAAGCGATAAATAAAAACATAAAACTAGAAGTTGGAGTTTTCACACAGGGAAATGTCAATTGCGTCTCACCACCTCCGTTATCACTCAAAATGTTCATTGTCATGCAAACTTCAGTTTATTAACACACATTCCATTATACACCTGCTATGCAATTATAAGATAAAGAATTTATCAGAGAAGTGCTGAAATGCAAAATTAAAAGCTGACAGTTTCCCCCCATTAAAGTAATTGGTTTGCAAACACTTTTTTGCCAACAGCATCACACAATTGAAAGCAAACTGTGAGACCTATCATGGTTCTGTGCATCTGGATAATTTAGTGGCCATCTACATAAGAGAGGAAAATTACACAAGGAAAAGGCTGCAATTTCTAACAAAAGATAAGGCAGTAAATTGAACATACATAAAATCATTTTTGGTAAAAATGGAATCAGCCTATAAAATTAACATTTAGGCTGCAGCCCTACATTGCCTCACACTGCTTAACAAAAAGCCAGAGCCAGGATGGAATATTTTTTATTATATATATATATATGAATGACAAAGATTATGAAATGATGTGCTGCATAAGAATTGTTCAACATTGTCAATCACTCCATGAATCACCACCTTGTCTTGATGGGGGGGTTTGTGTGCTTCTGTCATCCTAGGAGCTATTTTTCCGGGGTTATTGCCCCTCGCAGGGTCTCCCAAGGAAAACTGGTCCTAGATGAGCGGCCAGACAAAGTGTGATTAAGGAGACCTGTTCCCCAACCTGAACCAAGGCCTGGGGGGGGCGAGCTCATAGGTGAGCGCCTGGTGGTCGGGTCTTTACCCATGGGGAGCAGCTGGACAAAGCCTGAAAGATTTACACGAGTCGGCCCTCCAGTGGCCCAGCCCCTGCAGTGCTGTGGGGATCGGGTGCAGTGTAGATCGGGTGCAGTGTAGATCGGGTGCAGTGTAGATCGGGTGCAGTGTAGATCGGGTGCAGTGTAGATCGGCTGGCAGCTGAAGACAGAGGCCTGGGCAGACCGATCATGGGCAACCATATCTGTCTTTAGGGACATGGAATGTAACTTCTCTAGCAGGAAATGAGCATGAACTGGCGCAGGAAGCAGAGAGATAGCAGCTAGATATAATCGGGCTCGCCTCAATACACAGCATAGGCCCTGAAACCAAACTCCTAGAGAAGGGCTGGACTTTAACCCTGGAGCTGCCCATGGTGAGAGGCCCCGGGCAGGGGTGGGTCTATTTATAACCCCCCAGTTTAGTGCTTGTAAGTTGAAGATCACAACCGGTGAGCAAGAGGGTCACCTCCATTTGACTTCAAGTCAGGGGACGGGCTCTGACTTATCTGTCTGCCCAGAGTATCCGGCCGACTTGGAGACTTTGGAGGGGGTGCTGGAAAATACCCTCTATGGGGACTACATTGTTCTGCTGGGGGACTTTAAAGAGAATGTGGGTAACGACAGTGAAACCTGAAGGGGTATGACTGTGAGGAACAGCCTGCCTGATATGAAACTGGTGCTCTGTTATTGGACTTCTAAGCTAAACGCAGTTTGTTCGTAATAAACACCATGTTCAAGCTTAAGGGTGTTCATGAGTTCACGTAGCACCATGCCCCCCTAGGCCCCAGGGGTGCATGGGATTTGCCCTGAGCTCCCAAAAGCTCTGGATGTTGTTGGGCTGGCAGACTGGGGTGGTGGTCCCAAGCTTTAAAAAGGGGGACTGGGGCATGTGTTCCAACTTCAGGGGGATCACACTCATAGGCATTCCTTGGAAGGTCTATGCTGAGGTACCGGACACTTAAATCTCTAATCCAAGAAAATCAATGTGGATTCTGTCTTGAACGTCAAACATTGGCCCAGCTTTTTACTCTCACAAGGACACTTGCAGTTCCAGGACATGGTAGAGAGATATCTCCTGACTGGCCTGGGAACGCCTTGGTATTCTCCCAGAGTAGCTGGAGAAGGTGGCTAGGGAGAGGAAGGTCTAGACATCCCTGCTCAGTTTGCTGCCACTGTGACCCAAACCCATATAAATGGCAGAAAATTGATGGATGGATAGAACACCTTGGACAGAACAAGAATTTTCTCTTCATACTTAGCTAGTAAAACAAAACACAAAATATATTTGCAAATATGCTTGAAAAGTAACACACTATTTTAGGCATAAAATTACCATCACAAAATAAGCAGAATGATTTGCAATTTAATCAGATGCTGTTCCTTTTTAAGACTTATTTGCACTTTAAGACTAAGGACAGCTCAAAGCACACCAAGGAAGCTTCTTCAAAATGGTGCAGGTTATGTAGGCTGTATAGCAAATGCTGAAAATGTTAAATGATGCATCTTAATGCCCTATTGCCCCCCTCATGACTCCAGTAGAGCTTCAAACATGGCTACATGCCTAGGAAGACCCTACCATACTCTGCACTGTGAAAATACTGAGTGGTCTCATGTATTCAGTTTGGTAAAGTAATAACTGGCAAATGGGCCATAAATATAGAACAACCAGCAAGGTCCCTCTGCAACTAAAGACTGACTTTATGGCACAAACTCAAGTAGGAGTTCTTTTGTGCAGTATTAGAATACTCCTTTCACATATCAGTATTCAAGTGATGTTTGGACTGAAAGACTGACTTGTCCCCTTCAATAGCAACAACACCAGTAGGTCATTTTAATGGGCAGAAAAAAAACTATTACTTCTTTGTGAACTTTTACATTTTCAAATGCCTTATGCAACTTACAGAGATATCTTGAAGAAAATTAGGGGTACGAAAACTAAAATTTTGTCATTAATCCCCCCACAACCCCCTTCTGCATATGATAGTGGTGAAACTATTTCACCTTTCCAGTCCATTTCCCTGAAATCTTCATCTCCTTCCTTGTGGCAAAGTGCCCTCAGAGTTTTGCAGAAACTTTCCCAGAGTAGACAATGTAATGCTTGACTATCAACGGTTGAACTATGGTTATTTCCATTGGATAATGAACACCTCCGAAGTCATGAACCTCAACATATCTTTGAGGTTTGAAGCCTAAGGGACAATCCCATGGGAGATATAAAATGCTTAGTCATTGGGATTTAAGCTATACAAAACAAAGCAAAAAAGTACTTTAAGTGTAAATGTCAAGAGTTCATTTTTAAAAATCACATTACATTTTACTGTATCACAGACAAATATAGAGTAGTATTAAAAGATTATGCCGGGATTCCAACTAAGTTTTAGGGGTCATGTGATAATGGATTGCAGATTGTACCTTTTTGAAATCTCTTCAATTTAAGTGGAGACAAATCGAGAGAGATTCTGACATAGACCACTTAATGGGTCTGGCATTTGAGATGGGCTTTAATGATGGTTTCTCACAAGAACAAGAATGGAGCTGCAATATATGCGTCACAGAGAATCCATCCAGGACCAAAGCTTTTAGATAATTAGCAAAAAATTTGTCTAATAAGACATTTAAAGCAGTACTTCATAGAGCAGTACTACAGAAAGGGCAAAAAAGACTGAACAATTACCACCTTGTTTCCATGAAAAAGCAAAAAACTGACAGTATCAGTCCATTTTGATCTCTACTATGGATGGAAGGGTCTAAACCCTTTAAAATGACATTAGAAACGTTACCCTTTAATAAAAATATCTTAAATCATTTTTAAATGTAAGAAGTATATTTACAAAAAACGTATTCGCCATAATGGAAATTTAAACGGTACTAAAAAACAAATATCCATTTCATGACTAATAATTTAAAACAAACTTACCCTGCCAACTTAAGGTAAACCACTAACATCTTTGCCTTTCCTTCACAAGTCCATTTCCCAGCAGTCCCTATAATTTTAATAACTAAATTAAATTCTACCTTAATTAAAAACTTGTTTACTGTTTTAAACATTAATAAAACTCCTAAATTATATGACTTATCTGCAGATAAATTCTTTGGTAATGGATTTAAACCAAAACACATAATAAACACATTGTACTATTAAAATTAAGTAGCCTTTATATAATTCACTGGACATTTCAGACTTCCAACTGCTTTCGCTTACCTTTTTTCAAAGCTAATCAGGGTAATTTAGGGTAAGAGGGTTTAGACTAGTAAATGTGTTTTTGATTACTTTGTGCAATCCAGCTGTGACCCCCAAGTATCCTACTAGTTTCAGAGGAGAATGACATGTTGTTTTGTAAGGTATGAATGAATCATGCTTTTGCCATGTAACTAACACCAAGTTCTGATATTTGCACCCTTCCTTCACCACCTCAAACAAGAAATAGAAAAGAACAGAAATAAGTCAAGAAAATAACCTGAGATAATACATTTCAGTACTCGGGATCAGTGTAACGCAGGTCAAGGCAAAAGCCGTAACACAAATGCAGGGGCCACCCCAAGTTCCCAAAATCTTAAACTCTCCAGGATAACCATTAAGCTAACTTTAGCTTAACCTTTTCAAAGCTAATCAGGGTAATTCAGGGTAAGAGGACTAGTAAATGTAAATCAGTAAACGTAAACTTTCATTAGCCACCACATAGTGTTAGCTATAGCTAAATATATTTAATCTGTATGGCTGTTCTTTTATTGCTTTTACACAACCACAACCAACATAGTTATGGCATACCAATGGGTTGATGACAAAATGCTCATTAGCAGATAAAGCTAACCCAGTTAGCTGAGAAGCTATGACCAGCTTTTTTAGCAAAAGAACCATGTTTTATGAAATATATTAAATATGACATAAGACATAGAAAATTTTCTGTAGAAGGAAAACAATTATTAGGAAGGTCACGCCTTCTTCCCTTAATTAGCAGTTATAGAGAAAACAAATAAAACATAGTGGAGAAAGATGCTGGTAAGAGCACAAAGCCAAAATGCCACAAGCGCTAGAGCCTCACTGCCTCACTAATTCACAGAAAACTGCACATGCAGTGACAACAGTAACTATTTGCATAAATTCCATAGCCAATAAATTCATACAAATGTTAGTGAAACGTCTTTTGCTCAGTTTTTGCCTTTTTCACCGAAGTTTGTTTTCATGATCAGAGCTTGCATTTAAAACCATAAAATTTAGCACTTGATTTACAGCAATACACGTTTCTTAGTGCAAAAGTTAAGATAATATCCAGTTCTTATAATAGGGAAGCAGTAAGACAAAAATTGTCGAAGTATAGTCAAATGTTAATGACTGGAGAAGCAGGAAACTTTACCAAAAAGGTCAAGTTCTCCAGTCATCTTTCATTCAGACAGCCAGAGATTAATAAAGATATATGACATCAAAAGACATGTTCATGTGCCATTTGTGTTTACAGCACTGAGAAACTGACCTTTTCATATAAATCAATCCATAAAGCAGTAAAATTCTGAGAAATCGTATTCTAAAGTGAGCTAATCAAACCCTATGGGAATCCTGCTCTTCTTCAGCTTCAACATACCACTGCCACCTACCGTCTTTTCAAAAATCCAATCCAATAGCCCTGAAGTGAATACATCCACAACGTCCACAAAGTATCTGCTTCACTACGAGAAGATTTGGGGTGTATACTAGATTACTCAGACTCTTTCATTTTTGCACTGGCAATAAAGTCCACGTTCAGCAGTAATATCTCTGTTCAGCACTCACTGCGAACAATGTAAATTGTTTTTTAAATAGAGATAGGGTAATCATTAGTCACCTATAGGGCTGAGTGATAAAACGATAACGATAATTACTACAATATAAAATTTACCACGATAACAATATGCCAAATGCTGTGTGGCCGTTCAATATGATTTAAGAAAAACCATGTCACCGGCAACACGCTGTGCATCACAAAATGATGTCACTTTCTCAGTGATTACTTGTCAGGAATGGCAGTGGAGAACACACACAAACAACTATGAAAAAGGGGGATTTATTGAACAAATAACAGAATGCAATAGGGAAGGTAGGCAGACAACAGAGAACATCATCAAAACAACAGGGTAACTCACCAGGAGAGCAGGGAAGTACAAACCAACCCATTCAATAATAATCCAACAAAATCCAAAAGGAAAATGCACAGTAAAATTCAGTTCATGAGAAATTTCAACTAATAATCCACAGAGAATTAAGAAGCCAGCAGCAGCATATTTTTCAGCAATGACTAAAATAACCTGTTTAACTCCTATCTCAGACTCGAGAAATGCTAAATGTTGTTTGGTACACGTGGAGCTTTCACTTTCCTTCAACATGCTTTGAGTCCTTTTTTGAACAGAGAGCTCAATCTAGTGGGGTCAGAAAATGGAGCAAATTGTTCCAGAAGCCTCATTTTGGCCATCACTACTGTTTGGCAAGGGTTTGTCACGTTCTGACAATAAAGAAAAGTTTACGACTGATTAACCATCTGGTTTCTTCAGTTTTAATTCGGGAGTAAAAATCAGCCTTTAAATTGGAAAGAAATAATGATTTGACATTTACCGTGATAATACATTTTATTTTTATAACACTTTTCACCAAATAGCCCCGCTCTAGTCTATTACAAATCCTATTTTTGTGTCAAATAGCATTGTTTGATGTTACGAACAAGGTCTGTTCCCCAAGTCTGTATTTAAGTGAAATTTTTCGCCAAGATGGAAAAATAAAAATACAGTACATAATATTATTAACAATAATGTAAATACATAAGGTACTGTACCTTGAGCCAACAAACCTCTGAAGCCACGCGATTTTTGCACAAGTGTTACAAAGTATTGCATGTGTTCATTTAGCAAACCATTGTATTTAACACAATTATTAATAGATTTTATATAATTTTAAATAATAGGCTTTCTTGTAGTCCATTCGTAAGTACAAGCCGTCCATAAGTAGGACGTTCTTAACCCAGGGACTGCTTGTACCAAAAACTTTAAATGATACGACTATTATTTTGCAAATTTCTCTATTTGATGGAAATGTGCTTTACATCTCTATTACATACACAAAAAACACTAAAGTTGCATCATGTAGTGGACAGTTTGAACCTGCTCTTTGGGGAGAGACTCAGTCATACTTATTGTTCATGTCTCTCGTGCAGAGAAGCTACACAAACGGCTGATGGAAACCACTGTTGTCCACAGCACACCTCTAGTTGATAAGTATGCGGCAGAAGTGAAATATGGTGGTGTTCTGGTTTAAAAACGAATGAAAAGGGAGAACCCACAGATCTGACAGCCCGAGTACACAAACGCTGCGACAGAAAAAAAGAAACATATCTAACCTGGAGAAGCATTTGTCCCACTGCCACTGATCTATATAAGGAGTTTAAGGTTCGACAGGTGTGCATGATAACAGATATAAAATTCATGATAGTAATGCGATTCAGCAGTTATTACCAGAGGTGAGCGACCCAAGTAACTTGACTTGACACAAGTCGGACTCAAGTCTCAATTTTTATGACAGGAGATGTGTTTTCCTATTTGTGAAAGAGATTCGACTTGACTTAAACTTGGATACTGTTCACTTAAGACTTGACTTAGACTTACAAAAGGCTTATATATTATGAATGACTTGTGAAGTTGCACATTATATCACTAAAATTAATTAGTTCCAACCTTGATTTTTTTTCTCCTCATCACCAACTCCACAGCTGTTTCTGACTGCTCTTATTAGAGCCTCAAAATGTTGTGCCGCGTGCGCCATAAATGACAGAAGAAACAAATGCCCACAAGAGATGTGCTGATGAACACTAGCATAAGAAACCATGGCAGCATCAATACTAAAAAAAAACTTTGGTTACTCAATAACGTATGCAGATGATGAAATAATGTCTGCAAAAATTGATGTGCATAAAAGGCTACAGAAACAGCTGTCTAGATCTTTCAAAAATGGCGGAATTCACTAGAATAATTAACAATACACAATAATACAATAGACAATAAGGTACAATAATTAACTAATAATCAGAAAAGAATGCGCAGTGACACCTGCCTAATATACTGAGGAAATAAAACAAATGTGTGTAGTAATGTAAAGCATTTGTACAATCAAAAAAAGTATAACAAAAGCTGGAGAGCAAAGCATCTTGTACTTTAAGAACATGCAGAAAAAGCATTGGATATAGTGGACTCGCATATGACAGAATTTCGCTTATAACGGACAAACAATTTGGTCCCCAGGGCCGCTTTTAGCTGTAGTTTTGTTCGGCTATAACAGACATGCAG
>JAODJU010000035.1:23620421-23636404 GCA_026776725.1 Gnathonemus echidnorhynchus | reverse complement strand
CAAGATGGCGGCTCTGTTGACGCATTCGCTCCCATAGACGGCTGTATTCAATGCGACATCTAGTGTTTATATCTATGTGCCAGCGCAAGCTAGCCGCAGCTGCACAGAAACGGGAGTACGTACGTTACGTTACGCCACATTCACGCCCAGGGTTACGCTAAGAAACATATGCACTCCACGGCAAAACATTACACAGGTATAACGTATATATGTGAATACGTGCTACAGTTTACACGATCGGTACACTAGCACTGCATGGCCGTAATCTGAATAAATCCTTTAGAAGCCGAAACGGCGACGTCACAATACATTATTGTTTTTTCATCACAAGCAAAGAACAGCATTTATTACTTTCTTTATTCAATTTATTTCCTTCGTTTCCCCCCTTTCTGTATCTCTCTCTAATTATGTTTTATGTATCACAACACAACCCTGTAAATCGCTTCGGGACATCTTTGTTGTGAAAGGTGCTATATAAAAAATAAATGTATTGTATTACGGTTTTTATTCATGTTGAAACTCTTGCGATGGCAATTAATTTTAACATCATGTAAAAACATTGATACATTTTATTTAATGACAAACAAATGGTAAAATTAAACTAAATAAAAAGATATCAAATGCATTAAAACAGCATCGTACAATTTCCATCATTGTACGTTATTATCGAAGGCTATCTCTTTAGTGTTTACGCGTAAAAAGCGCGAAATACATGTTTTAACAAGCTTCAGGATTATTGCAGTTGACAGGAGGTCTATGTAGTGTTATTGGTAAAAGGGGGAAATACATGTATGCCTCTGTATATTTTATTGCACAGAACAGAGCATTATACTTAATTATAATAAAGCTAAAGTCTTGATTATAGTTTAAAGCAGGTTACACTTCTCCTTATATAACTGGCTGAATACCCCCCCCCCCCGACATTGTGTATATTGTGTTGGTAAAGATGAGGACGGAGAAGATGTGCAGCGTGTGTGTGGGGGCTGTGGTTCTTCTGCTGCAAGCCGGTCTTTCTACATTGAGGTTACCTTCGATAGTGGTCATCAGGAATAGTATGTTTGAATTAATTTCAGTATACATATAATTCATATTTAATTTAGACAGACAAAGGTTAAAAGCATGTGCTCAGTTCTAATAATAACAGCAAACAATCAGTCAATCAATCAATTAATTAAATGCAGCAGTCCCTGTATTTTTGCAGATTTTTATTTACCTTTGTTCAGAGAGAGAGAGAGAGAGAGAGAGACCTGCTGCACTTCACCTAATGTTCTGTTAACTTAAGGTTAAGGTTCACTTCATCACACTGAGATGAAACAGCATTCCTTCATGATCACAGTGCACATATAACAGGAACAATACACAATAACTATACCACACAATAACAATACCTGTCTAAAGTGCAGACAGTGGGTATTAGACATAAGACACAAGACAATATAACGATAACAATCCAGTTGCATCGAGTGTAAAAAGCTTTTGCCTGCATATCTGTAAACATTGCTGATCAATTTATACTGTATAATATATTGCTCATGCAATATAATATTGCACAAGAATGGACATTAGCAGCATCTGAGGTTACTCTGCATTCACGGCACATGAACTGTTGCGCAAGAACAGACATTTGGCGGCATAAGTGTATTGCTGTGAGGTGTAGCACCTGTACAGTTTTTTGGGTTGGAAATGTTCAGGTTCAGGACCTATTTTTTTCGTATAAAGTGAGGTAAATTAAGGTAAAGTGTGAGTGCAGTTCACACAGCAGCTGGAGTGTAGTGAGTACACGGAAGTGGCGGAAATGATGTGGATGAATGTGTTAGAACACTAATTTTAGCCTACACTGGATTTTCTGTTCTGACTTATATAGTACCCATGTAGCCTCCACTTTCTCGTTTAATGACATGCAATTGGAAAAATGGTTAAAATAAGTATGTATTTTTTTCTTGTCTCTGATATATGCCAAGACATTGAAACTACAGTGAAAGGTTAGTTATGTAATTTTGTGGGTATTATATCAGTATGACTATCAACTGATCTGTTTATAGTCTATTTTTGTGGTGAACCGCTTACTGCACGGAAAATAGGTGCCACTCTGACCCTCTAGATGGGGCACCGCTGCCACGAGGCACGAGGCACGAGGCACGAGGCACGCGTCTCACGTAGGCAGGCGCCAAAATGAAAATCAACACATTCCGCAGCGGCGATGGGCATGTGGGGGGGCTAGTTCCATCGGGTCACTCTGGGAAGGCGTAGCATAATTCCCAGAGGCTTCCTCGGGTTCACTGAGCTCCTTCACTGGGGGGTTTCTAGGAGCCGTTCCATCCCCCACTCTGATACCAGTGTGGCACCAGTATTGAACATGGTGTGCAGGAGAATGAAGAAGTCAGACTCGTAGTGTAGAAAAGCACAAAAACTGTGGTGTGTATGTCAATTATACTCCAGCACACGCTCTGCCCACCGTACTGACCATCCCGACTACTCATGCTACACACACCATTATTATAAGTTAACATTAACACTACACATGACATTAATGTATGGCACACTAACGACACAATACATGATAAACACACATAGATACTTGTGATATCCAGTGATCTAGCAGGCCGCTGCACTGTCTGATGGGTACTACAGTACTACCATAACACAGTAACACAGGCATCTGTGTGTGTGTGTGTGTGCATGTGTATGGTTGCGCATGCACGTTTTTGTAAGTATTACATTGTCAGGATCAGATTTGTATGGTTTTGCCTTTACAGGATCTTCCTTTTGAGACTGCTCCTTTTCAATAATGCAGAATTAACTCAGGGGTGGTGCTTTGAGGCTGATTTTAAGTTGTTGATTTGTATGCAGAGCAGCTAAATTTTTATTTATTCAGATGAATTTTGTATTATTTCTTTTTTGTTTATATGTTGTTTATCATTTGCTTGCTTCCTATTTTGCCAGGAGGCAATTTTGGCAACTTTTAGACTGTGGAAGTCGTCTGCCATCTTGCTTCCCGCATTTTTGTCTCACTGAAATGGCTTTGCCTCAAATGTCCCTCTTATGTCTGTAGTCCAGTAAATTAAATTATTGTATTTATATTTGTATTAGATATTTTAATAAGTATTATCATATGAATAATATTTTTATACAAATTTTAATACAAAAACACCACTTTGAGATGATTTTTTGCATATTTATATAACAAAGGTGGTTAATTGTTTAAACTGAAATAATAGTAACTGAATAACAACCTACTGATTATAGCCACTAGATGTCTCTAGAACCAAAGATATTCATTGATTTACTATTCATGTACAGTCAGACTGTTAGCCTCACTCCTCTAGGGCTAACATTTCAAATCTCTGCTCTGTTCTTGGGTCTTCCTGCTTCATGTAGGTGTCTTCCCTCAGTCCAAGCAGCTAGGCTAATTTTTGTGTCTAAATTGCAAATAGTATGAGCATGAATTAAGCGTTTAATAAGTATATACGACACGAGGTACTTCACAAGAAATAAAACAAGATTTACAAACACCAAAAGAAGGCCTGACTGTTCATAAAAGTTTTCAGCTCCCTTTTAAAAGAGTCCACACTGCTGGCTGACCCAATGTCCTTTGGCAGGCTGTTCCACAGCGCTGGGGCAGCAACCACGAAAACCCTGTCAGCCCTGGTCCTAGACTTCAACCTGGGGATGATAAGACGGGCTGATCAGAAGGCCTGAGTGTCCTGTTTACAGAGTATGGGGTCAAAGGACCACAGATATAAGTGGGTGTCTGATTGTTAAGAGAATCATAAGTAAATAAAATAATCTTAAAATATATACTGTATTTTACTGGGAGCCATTGTAGACAAGCTAGAATGGGGAAAATAGGTGATCTGTAGCTAGTTCTGCTTAATAGTCTATCAGCAGCAGACTGAACCAGTTGCACTTTCTTTGGAGCTGAGTGGGAGAGGCAGGTGAATAGAGAATTACAATAATCTAAATGAGATTAATAAAAATTTGCCATAACGTGGAGATGTTTCTAAGCTGGAAAAAATATGAGTGGGACAGCAATTTCGCATGAAAGAAAGACATAAAAATCATCTGCATAAGAATCATCTGAAGGTTAAAATTGCATTGTTAATGAAGACATGATAGCAATAGAGAAATATCTTTCCCACAGGTAGGAAGAAAACCACTGCAACACTGCACCACCTAGACCTACCCAATGCTTAAGCGTCTCAATCAGAATGTTTACATTATTTACATGTTTACATCATTTTTTGCTGTGAAGCATTTGATTTTTAAATGCATTCTTGATTGTGTAGTATGTATTGTAACCATGGGGCACTAATAAGAGTTTCTCCTTACACTGGTCACCGGACTTATGTGGACTAATATTTTTGTTCATGTCTTTTGCATTCAGTTTTCAAAGTTCACATTGATAGAAGTCAAATTTTATATCTTAGAAATGTGAAATTATTGAAAGCACCTATGTCAATAAAGATTAATGACTGTTAATGATTAGAATTATTTACCTGTTTTTAATCAGATCATTTTAACTACCTTAATTTAAGTTTCAATATACCAAATGTTCCCTTTTCTCTGGACCTACAATTTCCATTTTGCCTCACTGATCTCTTACCAATCCTTGATGTTAATTACAGACCCAGTGAATCAGCAGCAATGGCAGCTGGCCAGATTCTACAGGTGGACGACTCTAATCACTTTCCTATCATCCTGTTTGCTGAATAGCACATAAAGTTCTCTTTGTATGCTGCTCTGATGAATAAAACTAACCATTGTTGACCTCAGCTCACTACACATTAGAGCATTTACCACAACGGGGAGCAAAGAAGAAAGGACTGGCTTGTTAAAGTGCTACTTAGCTGTCATTTCATCACAGGACCCCGTGCATCATTGGGTTAAAGTGAAATCTGTAATTGCCACTGGAGAACTGCACTTCAGTGAGTTGAATCCTTATGAGTTTGACTGCTTTTTAATGAAAGGCCTTAAGAGTGATGGACTTCCTCCTCATAGAATGATTGTTAGGGCATGAAGCATTATTTGTGTCAGATATTGCGTACATTGTGATGTTTAGTGAGAACATTTAATTCAATAAATGGAGAGGTACCAGTCAAATTATATCAAAACCAAATACACAGGCATGTTCTAAATTACATATATCAGAGATGGAAGAGAAATAGTGTTTTTCCTCTAACTGGGAGCACCAGGACTCTGAAGACTTGGACCTTTGTCCTCTTAGAAAGATTTTGTGATCACCACACACTCCTTTCCAGTGACCTCATGACCCCCTCATGCTCTCTCAAGCTGTCTACTGACAAGGACGAGTCAGCAGAAGCATGAATGTCGCTGCTAAGGTAAGTGAACCTCTCAATGTGGTCGACATTTTCTCCGCAGACAGACATGCTGGCTATGGTTTGGCTATGCTCAAGAGGTCATTAAAGTCCTGGATCTTGGTTCTTATCCAGGACACTCACAAACCCAGACACTCAGGCTCCTTGCTTTGTCTCTCGAGAGCCCCAATTTGAGCCTCCATTGACTCAATGAATATCACAGCATTGTCGGCAAAGTCAAGATCAGTGAATCTTTCCTCGCCAACAGATGCCCCACAGCCACTGGACTGCATGACCCTACCCTGTAGCCCTGACCTTTAAACTTCCTGCCATGTTTCTGTTTTCTCCTGTTTTCCTCAGATCCTCGTGCTCTCTCCACTCCTGAGTTTGCCCCCAAACTTTTCCCCCGGGATTCCCATTACCATGCATGATAGTGACCCAGACAAGTGTCGGGCATTCTTCCAACAGCGTGGGTCCTATACAGATCACCATCAAGAAATGTGTTTGGGTGAAACCAGTCGTGTCTACTTTGTCATCTCCATGTTGATGGGAAGAGCCTGCGATTGGGAAGCCGCCCTTTGGATGAGAAAAGCCCGTGTTTAGTTCATCAGTGGCTTTACAGCATGCTTTCAGTGCTTCTTCAGTCATCCTGCAGTGGGACAAAGTCTAGGAGATCATGTACTCGACCTCTGGCTTGAGAACAGAACCACTGCCAAATTTCCCCTTTATTTCCGCTTGATTGCCTAGGGAATGGATTAGTCACTGTCTTGTCTCCAGGTCCTCTACCTGATCTCCAGGTGTGCTGAGGTGAGGAGCAGTCTTTTGATGAGTAAGTCCATCTGTCCATTGCACTGGACAACATCCCCCGAAGAACTTGTTCAGCATGTTCATAGGGTGCTGCAGTGCCTCCGAAACAATTCTCTATTAGTTAAAGATGAAAAATGTGAATTCCACCAGACCACACTGGAGTTTCTTAGTTATAAATAGTACCCCAGGGGTGTAGGCATGGATGAGGAGAATGTGAAGGCTGTTCAGGACTGGCCCCAGCCTCGCACGGTGAGGGAGCACCAATGTTTTCTGGGCTTTGCAAACTTCTATCATCGGTTCATCCAAGGACGCTTCCCTCCCTACAGGACATCTATACCTGGCACTGCAGGACGAAACAAAATCATTAAAGACCCTTCCTACCCCAGGAATTGTCTGTTCCGTCTGCTGAACTCAGGCAAATGGTTCTGCAGCCTCCTGACAAGAATAGAGAGACTCAGAAGGAGCCTTTATCCTCAGGTCATAAGGCTCCTCAACAAGACATGCCTCACTCTTCCTAGTATTCGCACTGGAGAAGCACAATGCCACTTTAAATCCTAATTACTTGAGTGGATCATATTGCTTATTTGCTATGTGGTTGTTAGATTTAATTTTTAGTTTTAGTTTAGTGTCTGAAATCTGTTTATTTTATTTAGATCTACACACAGTCTCGGGAGTGATTCAGGGCTACATTTCGTGGTATATTGTACAGTAAAATCTTGTTATAGTGGACTCGCTTATAACGGAATATCATCTAAAACAGACGAGGTCCACTGGTCCCGGCCGTGCGCCTTTAAGAACATGTAGAAAAAGCATCAGATATAGTGGACTCACATAAAACGGAATTTTGCTTATAATGGACAAACAATTTGGTCCCCAGGGCCGCTTTTAACTGTAGTTTTGTTCACCTATAACGGACATGCAGGCTCCGCCTACAAGGCGCGTGGCGTGCCGGTAATATCCAGCACAGATACATAGTCGGATTATTAATAGTCACGCATCTGGTCAGGTAAAGTTGGATTACTACACATACAATATAATAATATATACCACAAGTGTGTCTGCTGGAGTGTGGCATGAGTAAATGGTGCCCTGTGCATACAGCGCATACAGCAACTCTGGATATAACGGACTTTGGATATAACAGACTGTTTTGCCAGGTCCCTTGAAGTCATTTTTAACGGGATCTTACTGTACATGTATCACTGTGCATGTGACAAATGAACTTTTTGAATCTTGATTCAGCCCAGTGGCTGCCCCCTCACTGCTCTGCTGCAAGGTCGTTGGACCGCTCTCTGCTGGTACCCAGAAGCAGGTCGTTGGACCGCTCTCTGCTGGTACCCGGAAGCCGAGGGAGCACTCCAGTGCCTCCATGACCTCATCTGGTCTGCACCAGTCCTGCAACAACCTGATCCCACGTTCCCATTTGTTGTTGAAGTAGGCACCTCTGAGGTGGGAGTGGGGGTCCTGCTTTCCCAACACTGGAGGGGGAGTGGGAAGTTGCATCCCTGTGCATTCTTTTCCAGAAAGCTGCCCCCTGTGGAGCAAACTATGACATCAGCACAAGTTGGCGACACTGGCTGGATGGCTGCTGACCCCTTTGAGGGACTCACCAATCATTGCAAAACGGAATATTTCAAATCCACTAAACATGACAAGCTCTGTGGGCATTCCACCACCATGTCCCTCTTGGTCTGACAGCACTGGTGGCCTGGCTGGAGGAAGGAGCTGGAGTAGTTTTTGCTTTCTTGCCTGGTCTGCACCCAGCACATGGCAGACAGCTGAAGACTCACAGGTGTCCTGCAGTCTCTTCCTATACCTCAACATCCTTTGTTCTAGACTTCATCCCAGGGAAAGACTGTGATACAATACCTTGTGGACTGGGAAGATTGTGGGCCTGAGGAAAGGGCCTGGGGAATGGTGACAGATATCCTTGACTCATACCTGATCACTGCCTCCCACAGTGACCATCTAGACAAACTTTCTCCCCGGCCCGGGTCCAGTTTCGTCGCCTCCCTTGGCCTCCAGGTGGTGGCCATCGGGGGGGTTCTGTCATAACCCCCTCGTGAGAATGCCGGCTTGCTCAGTGAATTAAATGCACCTGCCATTGGCCCCTTTAAAGAGTTGGGTCACCTCGCACTCATTGCGAGATATTGTTCTCCTATGTGGGACATGCTGAGCAGTTCCCTGACCCGACCTCCCTGCCATATTCCCATCTACTCTTGTTTCCCAAGGATCCCTGTGTTCTCTCCATTCCCGTCCATCATCTCCTGTGTTCCTCGGCTTATCTGACCTTTTGCCCCCTGACCCCGACCATGTCTCAGCATTTCGATTCTGCTTCTTTTTGCCCTGGTCCTAATAAAACTGCCTGCTTGTTGGGAACCTTGATCTCTCCCACATTTTCTGTCATGACATTGAATATACCCATCTGTATTTTTTTCCTCTTTTGTCTCCTGGGATGCAGAAAGAAAAAAAGGGTAACGTCACCTGTGCATGTACCTTGACATCAACAAAATGGGGCTCTGATCCAGGTTTTCACACCAAACCAGAGCCCATGGATACAGACAATGAACAAGTGTAACAAACCAATACAAGCTATTTTAGTCACCGTATTCTCCTGTACCTTCATTTTTACATGCACCCTTTATTTTTCATGACAAATATACCTTGGTCACACAAAGCTTACAAAAAAAAAAAACTGATTACTGATACTGATTATTTTGAACTTTGAGCCAAATAGCAATCAGTACCTATTCAGAATGAATCCAGCAGAATATCCACATTTTAATTAAGATGGATCAGTTGTAAACATCACCCTGTTTAGAGTAAATGAGCTGAGGGAACAACATGCTGTAACTCTGATGGAATAAGTTCTATTATTAGAGTGAAGCCCTTACAGTGACATCCCCCTGTAAGACTCAAGGCTCTCACCATTTATACCAGCCATTTTCCTATAGCCAGTATCCTTCCTGCTAAAGATATAAGACTTATTTTGCTCAGTTGATGGTGTGTTGGAGATCGCTGCTGGTAAACCTGAGCAGACCCAAGTGTCATTTTGATTAGAAGGAAACCTTGGTACATAATGCCCTGACACATGATTCCAGAGTAGAAACATGATAGCGTGAAAGACAATAAAGCTGCTTGTTACTTTTTTTTTATTAATTAATTCATGAGGTATTTCAATCATCTTATTTTTTTAAATTACGATAGAAAAAATCTGCTGTTACTGGAAGATCCACTGCAGCTGAGCATAACTGGCATTTTTTTCACAGAGGAGGGGTCACAGTGTCGATGGTTTCCTACAGACTGCACAGTTGTTTCTTGTTCGGTATCTATGCAGACATGGTAGACATATACAACTCTTTGCCCCCATAACTGTTCACTGCATCGGGTATTTAGTACATCCACCACCCATCCATTTTTCACCCATATCGAGTACAGGGTCATCGAAGCAGTACTTCATGCTTTTATTCTATTGTTTTTGTGTACAATATGTGCATCTATAGAAATTTTAATTAATCCAAAAGCTATTCAAATTAATAGAGATGTATTTTTGCATGTCATTATACAAAATCTAAAATCTCAGAAAACTTCTGGAAAAAAAGATTTTAAAAACGTCATTCAGCTTAAGGAATTCTGCATTGGAGAGTGGGGAAAACTTTCCGCCAGCGATTGTAGAGATTGATAGATGGTTATGTGAAACGTCTTATTGAGGTTATTTCAGCCAAAGGGAGAAATACTAGCTATTAGGGCATCTGACATTTTTCTCGGTAGGAATTGGCATCTGAGTTAATTTCCTTCGTTAAATAAGTGAATTTTTTCTTGTTTTTGCATAAGTGATGCAATTACATCACCTTTATCTACATATATAATTTGAAAGAAGATTTAATATTGATATTTTGATATTTCTTAATAATTAAATATTTAATGGGGTGTCCTAATTTTTTCACGTGACTGTATGTTGATCTGGACATGTGCTTAGGATCATTGTCCTGCTAGAAGATCCAGTGATGGCCCAGTTTTGGTTGCCTGGCAGAGGCAGCTAAATTTTGATTTAAAATGTCCTGGTATTTCATGTAGTCCATAATGTACCCTAACGAGGTTCTCAGGGCCTTTGGAGGAAAAACAGCCACACAACATCACAGAACCTCCACCATATTTTACAGTTGGGATAAGGTTACAGCCATCCGTCTTTTTACACCAAACCCACTTTGAATGTTTATTGCCAAAAACCCCCATTTTTGTTTCATCAGACCATAGAACATGGTTCCAGTTGTAGGAGCGTTTTGCAAACTCCAGGTACGTACATTTGTGGTTAAATGTCAGAAAAGGCTTCTGTCTGGCATACCTTCCAAATAACCTGTTAGCATGAAGGTGGCGTGTGACGGTGGCTTTGGAGACATGCTAACCCCTACATATTACATTGTCTTGTAATTCACCACCAGTCATCCTTGGGAATTTTTGCCTCTCTTACGATCCTCCTCACTGTTTGTGGGGGCAGAATAAACTTGGGTCCTCTTCCAGGCAGGTTTGTAACAGCTCCAGTTCTTGTCCACTTTTATATTATTTCCCTAACAGTAGAAATTGGCATTTTCAGGTGATTAGCTATTTTTTATACTCATTCCCTGACTTTTGAAGGTCAGCACACGTTCCCTTATTTGGTCTGTGTGTTCCCTTATTTGGTCTGTGTGTTCCCTTATTTGGTCTGTGTGTTCCCTTATCTTTTACATGTTGACGGATGACTAAAGGACTCTGGGCTCTGTCATCTCATGTTTGTATCCCGGTTAATCACGAAGTCATGGATTACATGCTTCAGTTACATGGTATTCACTATGATTTCCAGGGGTGCCAATAATTGTGGCACATGTGTTTGTTAAAAATAATTATTTCTTGGTGATGGATTTGTTTTTCTTTTTTTTTAACAAAAGGTTGGATTTTTCTCATTTTTTAAGTGTGAGATGAAGCTAAAGGTAGTTTTTTCCAACCCTTTTTTTTTGTTTACCAATATTTACAAGGGGTTCCAATAATTGTGGAGGGCACTTTATCTCTGATTGGCTGATCGTTTGTAACCGGAAATATACAGAGCAGAGCCATGTAGTCCGGTACAGAGTAGAGTAACTTTCTTCTCTGCCAATCATTCTACTAACATTTGGATGGTTGACTGCGTCCAGAAAAGTCTTTGGTTTTTTCTATGTTTGCGAGTTACGACAACTGTTGAATCAATTATCCACTGTTATAGTTATTAGCACTTTTTTGTTCTTAATTGTGTAAGACAGGCATGTGTCATACCTGTCCATTAAGTAATGGAGAAATTATCACAGCCATTTTAAAGGGTATACCTCTTTCAGTACTTGTATTTGAATGCATTTTAATGTTAGAATGATGAATTGTTCAAGAAATCAGTACTGCAAACTCATTTGTAGAGACATTTTCATGAGCAATAACACTAAATTCTTGTTGCTAGGTGATTGCTGATGTACTACTCATGCCCTATTTCCGATAAGGAAATGTTTTCAGAAAAAAAGAGTCGGATAAATAATCCCTCAGCCATATGGTGTGTGTCCCTGTCCTCTAGGAAATGCCTGGGCCCGTATGAAAGGGTACATTAGCACAACCAATAAGTTATTGGTGAGCCTGCAAACTGCCTCCTCTATAAAAGGAAGTGGATTATTCTGGAGCAGCGTTTCATGACCTTTCCCATCTTCTCTGCGGAAAACCTTATTCTCTATTACCTTCTCTCATATAGGGTTGTTTATATACAGACACTAAATGTTTGGTTATACATTAATACACAATACAGGAACAGCTTCAGCATCCTGATAATTGCTGAATGATTTAAAATTTCTTGGCCGACACAAACCATGCGCACACAGATAAAACAAATATGAATTTTGAGAGTTATGTACTGTGTGTATTTCAGCTGGACCAAGTGGGGGGGGGGGGGGCCGGATGGATTACATCCATCTTCAAAGGGGACATTTTAGTCACCAGAAAATTTGCAATATGCATTATTTGGTGAATTCTTAGTTTTTTGTCACTTGTGTCTATATGCAACAAGTGACCCAACCACCATAAACATTTCCCTGTCCAGGTTCTAGATGTTGGGTGAAATGACACTTTCCGTATATCATTTGTTTACTGTCAATCCTATTCATATCCAATACCTTTGTCCCTGAAAGGACTCTAATTGCTCAAGTAAAAGTCCCATTCTCCATTTACACGTGTCTGTTAAACACGTTCAGCAAAAACAATTTGAAAAAACATTTCATTATTTCACATTATTCATTATTTCATTATTTATTCATTGTTGGACAATATATCATCCCTGAAACAATATTATTGGCATTTTAAGATCATTTTATGCCACTGATATAATGATAGTATAATAGCATAATAATACAAAGAGCAATGATCTTTTAATTCTTTTAATTCCAATATTCAGACATTGGAATGTCATAAATAAATAAAACATAAATAAAATCACACAACCAAAACAAAAAAAAAGAGGAAATGGACTTTCAGGCTGTTAACAAAAATTGCATTACGATTGAAACGTTTGGCACTGGGGTATAGAGTCATCTGCCCATTTACAGGCAATATACTGCCAAACCGAGTTTTGTGGAGGCGTGGAGGCTCTGCTCAGTGACGTGAACAAACCTCGATCGCTCATTGGCCTTGGGAAAAGTAACAGGAAGTCAGAAAGAAGTCAACTGAAGATTTTATATAAATACATTTTCTACCCTCTATGATCAGAATGATAAAAATGGCAAGCGGATTTGAAGAATGGTTGACTGAAGAAAGTCTGGAAATACCAGCAATTATATAATTCCATGTGTATGTTACTGTATGTTTCATTTTAATTTAGTTTATATATATATATATTCATAAGTTTTATATTGAAGATGTAAATTTAAATGTCACTTTAATGTAAAATATATTTTGCTTTAGTTTTTTAGCAATTTTATTTCTAGGCATAGAAAGTTGTAGGACTTTGCTGGCTATTACAAAATATTGCATTGTAGTGCCGATGTCTAGTTATATGGTTCATATTCATTCCACAAGCTCCACAAAGGTAAAGGAATTAAATTAGGAATTAAATACACACACACTTTAAATTAACTGCGCCTTCATAATGCATTCAAAATGCATTCATAGAACATTTACAGTAATGCATCCATGTTAAACAGATTATATGATTATAGTCATAATTTAATGATTATAACAGATATAATTATCTGTTATTATCACATAATGTTTGTATTAATGCATATCAAATCTGTCAAGGTTTCTTAGCATGTTAACAAATACTTCCATGCAGCTTATGAATGTTGATACAGTTAATGCAAGTACGTGATGTAATGTAAGTAAGAGTTGCCAAATATAAAGTAACCCATCAAAATGTCTTGGAGCTATCATAGAACATCTGAAAGTAAAAAGGCAAAAAGAAAGTGAATTGTCCTGTAAAATCAGATTTCTCTGTCGTTGTAGATGGCAAAAAAAGAAATTCCTGACATAATCCAAAAGGGATCAAAGGCTTGGGCTGAATTATTTCTATTGCATGCTGCCCCTGCACAACTTATTCAATCAAAAACAGAGATTTTGAAGGGGGAATGATATCAAAATGCATTATTGAAGAGTGAGACAAGAGAGGAGATGAAGTGGATTTGGATCATAACCGGGGCAGGAGTTCATAGAATTTCAGGCCCATGTAACTCAAGCAGTCCTATTATTCTGGCTACATTTGTTGGAATTCAGGGCATGATAGAACAATACAGACAATGTAGAAATCCGACCCATGGTTGATAGTAATTACTTGGTGTCTGAACAATTAATAATTTAATGTAATTTCAGATAGACTTGTTTCCAGGACCCTTGGGCCAGCTTTGTGATTGCAGTTATATCTATTGCAAAATAAAGGAGAAGACAATAATGAAAACAAAGAAGCAATGATAACATTTCTTTACAGAGTCCTTGGCTGATAAATGTGACATCCACACCAGTGTGCTTTTTAAATGTTTGTTCAAGTTGAGGGCAGTAACAGTACAGAGAAATATCCTCTAAATACCCATTGGCTGGGAAATGTTACAAAAATTGCAGCTCCGTGATGATAATGACAGTGTTTCCATGTTGAGCCACCATGTGTGAAATCTGATTATACTGTATTATCAGTTGATAGAGTAGTCTGATTGTTGAGAGAAGGAATTAACTTCTCACTTACACAAATCATGCATCACCATATTTCTTTTTAAATATTAAAAACCCTTACAATATGTTAAAGTGTGTGTGTGTGTGTGTGTGTGTGTGTGTGTGTGCGTGCGTGCGTGTGTGTGCGTGTGTGTGTGTGTGTGCGCGTGTTTCCTTTTTCAAATCTAGCTGGGTATGAATGTGACTGGATTACTAGGATCTGTATCTAATTTGTGCAGGACAATATATGTAGTTTTAGTAACAAGAGTTTGTTATTGAGTGTGACAAAGATACTTCATCAATTTAACAGCTGTAATTAACTTTTCTCGTTCAAGGGTAAAGTTACTATTTGTTTTGGTCAGTGATTAACTGGTGCAAATTCCTGCTAAGGATATTTATCTGTTTTAAAATTCTCCACATGGCCACAAAAATAAGTTTATGGGGTCTTGAAAACTGTGTGGAGCATTTTTAATTATTAAGAGAATTATGAAAAAGTGATCAAAATAAGAATTTATCCAATGAAAAATAAGTTATCCAATGAAACATCCAGTAATGTAGTTACAATTCAAATGCATGAAATGATGATGATAAAATTTTAAACTTTTTATTAAACTTAAACGTTTTATTATTGTGTTCTCTCCCTAAGTAAAGAGTAATTTCCCATTTAATTTTCATTTATAAATATTTAATTGCGATTGCATATGTCTAATGTAATTTTGCTCTTTCACTTGTTGTGCCTCTTTTGTAGTTGTACTGTATGTTTACTGTTTACCATCCCGCAATGTGGTAGAATGCATCTAAACCCAGTGTTCTTTTAAATCCACTTTCTACCTGACATTCTACCAGTGCCTCACCAATATCACTGTAGCAGAATGATCAGCAGTGATAATTGGGTACATTAAGACATACATGCAAAAAATGAATAGGTTTAGTTTCAGAGGTAAAAACAAAATTATTATAAAATTCAACTGTACAGCATTACAACATTCATAATGAATGAACAGTTGCACTTGTTTCTGATTAAAGGTGAAGAAATAAAATGAAAGTTATGAGGGTCGTACATTTTCAATCCCTGCTGAGATTCCAGTTCAGACTACATATAAATTGAATACTGAAAAGTAGCCTCTGGACATCATTATAACTGATTACTAGCCTGGATTTAGTCATCAGTGGTATCAGCCTTACAACATGTGGCCAGTTGAAAATTACTTGGTTATTTTTATTAGCACAAAATAGCACTGGAGAATACAGACTGGCTCTGGTGTTTCAGCCCAGGGACTGTAATACGCTGGAAGTGGATGAATAATAGATGGAGACACGTTTTATAATGTGTTACACTTTCATAGCTCCAAAGTCAACAGAGGAAATTGTCTTATGTAATGATGTCATAGCCTGGAAATTCTGGTATAGGCCACTTTTCACAAGAAAGGTGTACAGTATGTAATAAACACATACATACACACGCATGCACACACACACACACACACAGAGACACACACACTGGCGTATCTATCTAAATGGGGACCTCCCATTCCTTTCTGTGGGAAAAAACCTAATCCCAAATAATGACATCCTTAACACCTACCCAACCCAAACCTTAACCAAAAGTAACCAAATAAAATACAAAACTTTTGGCATTTTTACTTTTTTATTTATCTATGCTAACCCCCCCCCCCTCCC
>JAODJU010000035.1:23610143-23620321 GCA_026776725.1 Gnathonemus echidnorhynchus | reverse complement strand
TCTGTGATTTAGTGTCTGTTACACTGTAAAACCTAATCTGGCTCCGCTTTGTGTTTTTGTTTTCTAAGCCCGAAAGCCCACACACACACACACACACACACATACATGCACTCCAATGATGCCAGTTGTAGTGTTTTCCCATGCTGGTGACAGGAAAGACACATTATCTTGAAGCCTCAATAACCATTGATCCACCACGTAATAATAGCTCTAAAAACTGGTAGATAGACAATTATGTAAAATGTATGGGCATTTTGGGAAAAGCACTCATATGATGCATTTATTTTGACAAGCATGACATAGCTATGCCATAAAAAAACAATTCTACTTTCTTCATGTGTGACTATAAAAATAGATATGGCTCAAACTGTTGTAATGCTCTACAGTTGAAATTTTTGTGTTATTACTAGCCTGGTCTTGTAGATTCCTAGTTATCGGGTATCGATTGTCGGCCTCTGCACTACCTGGGGTTTAACTGGATGTTCCAGCTTTTATAACGCAGAGCAACAGGTTTTCGCTGGACTCAGATGGGGCGACTCAACTCCCATCTGTCTCATCTCAGTGTTTGTAGTTAGTCTGGTTTGTGATCTTTTTTTTTGCCTTTTAGTTCCTCATCCTGGTTTTAGTCTCTCCCCCTCCACCCAGCTGCATCAGCCAGCCACCCCCAAATCCTTCTCCAGCTCACATTGTTCCAGAACCTTGGGTCCAGGTGGTCACCTGCATGGTCCAGAACCTTGGGTCCAGGTGGTCATCTGCATCATCTAGAACCTTGGGTCCAGGTGATCACCTGCATGGTCCTGAACCTTGGGTCCAGGTGGTCATCTGCATCATCTAGAACCTTGGGGCCAGGTGATCACCTGCATGGTCCTGAACCTTGGGTCCAGGTGGTCACCTGCATGGTCCAGAACCTTGGGTCCATGTGGTTATCTGCATCATCTAGAACCTTGGGTCCAGGTGGTCACCTGCATGGTCCAGAACCTTGGGTCCAGGTGGTCATCTGCATCATCTAGAACCTTGGGGCCAGGTGATCACCTGCATGGTCCAGAACCTTGGGTCCAGGTGGTCACCTGCATGGTCCAGAACTTTGGGTCCAGGTGGTCACCTGCATGGTCCAGAACCTTGGTCCAGGTGGTCACCTGCATCGTCTGGTGCAGACACTCATTTACATGCACAGAGACCGCCGGCTGCTTGAGTTATCAGAGACCCTCCCACCCACTTTCCTATCGTTGGTTTGGTGACAGTAAAAGGTGGCGACCGGTGGTGGTGGGGTGAAGGAAGGTTTAGGGCCCCTTTTTGACCAAGGCCCCTGCATCACGCCCGTGCAGTAAGATGCCTCTGGACCTGTCCGATGCCCCTGGACCTGTCCGATGCCCCTGGACCTGTCCGATGACTCTGGGACTGTTGCACAAAAAAACTGGCAACATCAAGGGTACAGGCAAATTTTGGGTCCTTTGTGTCTGTGCGTTGTCTGAGTTTATGACAATTAAGAACTCTTTGCGAATAATCTTTCATTTACTTTAAATACTATGCATTCCATCATTATGATCCGATAAACTGACTAACAACTTAAAACATCTGAAAACTCAAAATGACTGACAGATAATATGCTGATGATTGAAAGTTCTGAAGACATTATCATACATCGATACTTTTTATTATATTGAAAAGAAGATGTATTTATTGATGTGCCTTATATGCATTTAAAAATATTTTTAAAAATGTGCATCATTCTGATGCTGTTTTTACTTAAGGTTAAGATGGATCATACAGAAATGCGAACTGAAATCTTCAAAAGAAATCAAAAGCGCTTTGAACTATTGATCTGTCATTCTCAACCAGAATAATATTTGCATTTGAAACTTTCTGTCTATTTCCCTAAACATATATCTAAATATGTTTCTTAATTCTTAACACCCAAGAAATATTTTAGATCTCAAAGAAATCCAAATTGTATATTTACATTAGTTTTTCAATGTATTTGTAATATTTGTAATATTTAAGGAGAATAGCCAAATAAATGGGGTCACTCTTCAGGGATGCCAATGGGAAATAAACAATGACTAAAATATGAGGAACTATACAAAGGCAAAGATACTCCTTAAAAATTCTTGTGGCTACACAGGTTGGATGTATTACAAACTAAATGCTTTCAAAGCCCAATACAGCGATGCACAGTACAGAGAAATATTCTTTTAAAGGACGTCATTCTGGTTATATGTATTAATTATGCAGTCAGCCAGTGACACTGATGAACGTTCAAGTTCAATTAGATGAAAAAGTAATCCAGGGAATTCAAAACGTCAAGAATGCCCAGACTGTACTAATACAAAAGTAACAGTTTAATTTACATTTAATCTGAACTGGTAACCAGAAAAATACAACAATTTATTCATATATTGTTGTTCTTTTAAATAATATTTTTGTGGATTTAAATAATCATCATTCACATATTTAACTTTTTCGTTAAAAATATATGTGGATATAAGTGTCACTGTAGCCGGGTGTCTGACCTCTCCATGACCTTCTTCTCCGTTGCCGGGAGGTTTGTCTTTAACGGGATGGCCGCCTCCACTCTTTTGCCCTTGTTTTTATGCCTTGTGCAGAATATGTATGTGCTGAGTAAAAGCACAGTCAGCAGCAGGCCCAGGCAGGCTGACGTCAGCGCAGCCACAGCCGGCTGGCAGGGAAGCACGGAATCCCTCTTCTCAGAATATTTAATTAACCTACCGAAGAAACGTTCCTCCATTTCAGGCTCTTTTTCTTTTGACAGTAGATTCCGTACGTAACTCTCGTTGCTCACCGTCTCATTGACAAAAAAATGTACCATCACAGTGGAGTGAAGGGGCTCCGGCTGCCCGTGGTCACTGACTTTGACCAGGAGACTGCAGAGGCCTCGGCCGATCAACGCTTTCCTCAGGGTGATGTTCCCTGTGTTGGGGTCGATGTCAAATGAGCCCGGCTCACCACCCCTCCTTTGAATGATACTGTATTCTATCACAGCGTTCATTCCAGTGTCTTTGTCCACTGCGTACACCTCTGTAATGGAAGTGCCAGGTGGAGTACTCGGCAATACCAGCATGTATGACTGGTTGGACTGTGGAAACAGCACCAAAGGTGGGTTGTCATTGACATCAAGGAGCAAAACAGTTACGGTGATGACACAGGAGAGTGAAGGGTCCCCTCCATCGAGCGCCTCAATAAGCAAGAAGTAGGTCCCTTGCTGCTCTCTGTCCAGAGATGTTTTGGCCCTTAAGGTGCCTTTTGCAGTGTCTATGACAAAAATGTCACTGCCGTTAATGATTGACAAAGACACCCGGCCATTCCTTCCAGAATCAGCATCAGTGACGGAAAGCACTCCTATTTCCCCGTAGCCTGGAAAGTTCTCTGGGACAAAGAAGGTAAAGTCCTTATTGATGAAATGGGGTCTGTTATCGTTTCGGTCCAGCACTGTCAGCACCACATTGCCGATTGTTTCTTTGTGTGGAGATCCGTGATCCACTGCCCCCACTGTGAACCTGTATACTTCCTTCTCTTCTCGGTCCAGCGATGTGGACACAACAAGCACTCCAGTCCAGTTATCGAGTGAAAAAATGGACGGTGCATCAGGCCCTAGGAAATAAGAAACTTCTCCCCTGTCTTCGCTGTCTTCATCCGTAGCATGCAGTTTTGTCAGGAAGGTATTTGGAGCATTATTTTCCTCAATAAATAACTCCATTAGAGATTGCCTAAAAACCGGCGGATTGTCATTTTCGTCGATCACTTGCACTATAAAAATTGTTTTAATGATTAGCCCATCTGAGTTTACAGCCACGACAGAAAGTTCATATTCTTGTTTGTGCTCATAGTCCAGGGAGGCTGTTGTTTCCAATAAGTACTCATTTCTGAAGGGCTTGTAAGGTGACACTCGGAATGGGCCATTAGCTTCCAGGTGGCAGTCTATCCGTTCACTTTCATCTATATTTTTTAAAGTGAAAAATGCAATTGGAGTAAATGGAGGCTCAGACTCCTTCAGAGATACAATGCCATTTTTCTCTGGGGCAATATATCGAGGAATGATAGATGGCGGCCCCAAGACTCTGTTAATATATAAGAACACTGTTGCAACAGCTGGTATGCAGCCTGGTCCGTTAGCGAGGACCGTCAGCTTATAGAACTTAGCTATCTTTGCATCTATTTTACCTTGCAGCTTAATGACTCCACTGGATTTATCCAAGTGAAACAGATTCCTCACCTCTCTGGGCACTCGCTCGCTGTAGACGTAGATTATCTGGGCATTGGCTCCTTGATCAGGATCATAGGCATGAAGACGGGTCAAATGCACTCCTTTGGTGGCATTCCCATGTATGGTGACATTGATGTTAGATTCCGTAAATTGCGGACAGTGGTCATTCACATCTGTTATGAAGATTTTCAGGATGGCCGTTCCCAGAAGCGGTGGATTCCCACCGTCTTCTGCAATTATCTTTGTGATGTATTCACTCTTAGTTTCTCTGTCCAGAGCACCCATCACGATCAAGAAGGGCGTCAGCTCTCTGCTCTCATTTTCCTCCACGTCCAAAGTGAAGACCCCATAGTCGTTCATCAGCCAGTACGTCTGAACTCCATGGATTCCCACATCGGGGTCAACGGCAGATTGCTCCACGGCAAACCTAGAATTCACTTGTGCATTCTCAGGGATGAACAGGCGGATCTCGTCTGATGGGAAGGAAGGCCTGTTATCGTTGACATCCTCCACAATGATTTTTACTTTAACCAGTTGGAAATATTGCTGGGGCAGAATGAACACATCCAAAAACAGGAAACATCCCTGGCCTTCGACGTTTTCCACACAGAGTATCTCTCTGTCAATTTCATTAGCAGACGTGTACAGCTCCCCAGTTGTGTTAATTAGGCTCACATACTGTTCACTGATCTTCTTTAAAGCCAGACTGAATATGAAAGGGGGGTCTGCTGAGAGATCTAACTTTAAGTCCACACCGATAGACCCAATCAGGGTTCCCTTTGGTAACCCTTCTTTTATTTTGTAGATGACTTCTCTTGCTTGGCTGAAATTTGAAAAGCAGGATAAAGGCCTCATGACATTCAATAGAATGCACAGTCCCTGAAATAAAGAAAAAATAACAATGACACATGTAAAGCAAAAAATCAGGTCTTATTTTTTTTCTATAAAATGGAAGTGTGATGCGAAACTTAGCAAACCGTAGCAAAACTTACTATTGAAAAATATCTAATATAAATTAAAAGTTACATCCTTTAACTTATATCCTCAAGTACACCTTTAAAAACTGTATTACCTTCAAAGGATATCTCCACTCAATAGCCAGTACTAGTTTGTTCCAAAATCATTTCCAGCAGAAGCAGAGAAAAACAAGTGGACCCCCCCCTCCTCGCTCTCATAGAATCACTTACCCATAACTTTCCTTGTATGCTGGGATGATCTCGGTCGGACATGTTTCTACACATTTGCCCTAGAAGCTGGATAAGGAGTTAGATCTGAAGCTCTGAATTCATTTTTCTGTTGAATCGGGGAAGATCTCCGATTGCCTTCCCTGCAGAATCTAAACTGGCAAAGTCATTCACAGCTTAGAGGTTCTGGCCACACCCATTATGTAAATGATTCATGGCAAGAACCAATCAGTTTGATTGCTTTATATTCTCTGCTTTATATTTAGTTTTTATTGATGCATATTCACAATATGCTCAAATAAAACATATATAACCTTTTATAAACATATAAAAAGAGTTAAATGTTCTGTATTTGCAACCCCTTTATACCAGCAGAGATTGTATTTATTGTATCAATTTAATTCACTATTGTAGTATTTAATTCACACATTGTCAGTGGTAAGTCACACACACAGAAACACACACAAAGGGCCACATCCACACACACAGTCACCCACACATACACCACACAAATCTCTGTTTTAGTGAACATATGGATCATGTTTTTCTGTTTTTAAATTTTTTTTATGCCATTCCTCATCCAGAGAAATAAACTGTGAAAATGTAAAATTCAATGTATTAAAGTAATTCTGGTATAGAAAAATATCATTTAAACGAATGATACTGAGCGATCTTACAGTTATATAATACATCAGATGTTCATTGAGCTCAGCTAAAGCAGTGATGTAATTTGGACCCGAATGCTACTGAGTTTTCTGAAATTCCAGTACTTTCCCATCTCAAAGATATTTTTATGCTAGCATATCCAAATCATAAACTGCAGTTACGACAACTTCAAATCTTCAAAATCCTCTGACAATTGCAATTATATTTCTGTTATATTTGAATACGTTTATTGCATTAATAAACCAGGAATAAGACTATACTGAAAACATACATAAATCAAATTTAAAACATTTAGAAGGATCCAGCCTTTGTGGGAAGGTTCCCTGTCCAGATTCATTTCTAATATGACTTTAATCCCAGTAGTTATATTTAAAAGGATCGTAGGCCTTTACTTTTATCTTCTATTTACTGGTATGCTTTTTATCTTAAATATGAAATATATTTGCATAACAAAGCAGTAAGCTGTCTACACAAACCACATACCATTTGAGTTCAACAGGTTATCATCTGAATGAAATTATGTGGAAAAATATGTTTCATATAAAATTATTGATTATAAAATATTGATACTTTCTTAATTTTTTAAGAAAATTTTTTAAATATCAGACCAGCAATAACAACAATCAACTTTATAGTCAGCATTTTTCTTAGGTTCCTGCAGGACACAAATGACAGAATTTCTGCTTTTTTAATGGAGGGAAATCATTCCCCAAAATCTTAAAATCGCTATGCAAATTAATTCATACAAAATGTGAACCTCAGTATTGGAGCCTTAAAACCAAAAAACACCACAGCCATCACCAAAGCAAGAAATATTCCGGTTTATGGGAATACCACAGGCAGCGCTGGGTCAGTCCTCCCAGATCATTAATTTGCCATCTGGTGTGTTGTGGAAATTTTAATTTCCACTCTACGGCTATTAATCTGTGTCCATGTCCATGTGTGGAATTCTGGCTAGATCTTTGCACATGCCGGTGAAGCTCCTGCTGATTTAGGCTGTCATTCCATTTTCAACGAGAAATGAATGCAGCCAGCCAGTCACTATATAAGTGGTGGGTGGGAATATCTGACACCTGTTCCCACACAGTGTCCCCAAAATTAGCAAGACAACTGCCAATGAATTGCTCTTTCTGGGGGTTACAGCGCGTGTTGTTCCCAGTGAGTTTGATCCCTTGTCAGTAAGTGAGATGTGCTACCACTTCTGACAGCATAGCCAGTGCAAGGGGAGCGCACTTCTATTTCAGTGCAGTGATAGTGAAAGTGAATGGTTGGCTCACTATTAATGCTCTTTTAAATGCATAATTGCAATAACGGACAACTGGGAAATACGCCCCAAACCCCAAGAGTTAATATTCCTAATATAGACTAAATATATTTTAGTAAGTACTGCCCTAAGGTATTTGTTTATAGCTTCTCCTTCTTTTCCTTATGAAAAGAAATGAATTTTAGAAGCAGTGCAAGATAATCTCTCAACTGTAGCCACATGCTGCCCTCTGCTGGATGTCACCGGTATAGCTTTTTGTCTGCAAGCAAGCCTCACAGAGAGTCGTCTTCTGTAATATTTAATTGTAAGAAAAGTGCCAGGGAAGTAGATGGAATTTTCTTTTCTTTTCTTTATATATATATATATATATATATATATATAGAAACATATATGGATAATTTAAAAAATATGGTAACAGACATATAAATGCATTAGAGAGAGATTCATAATGCATTGTAAAGCTTTCATAAAGTATTATAAACATGGTTATAAATATTTATAAAAAGGCATAGCACATTATAGCCATGTTCATTATGTATTATGAATGCTGTCAACTATAATGCACTATAAATAACAGTAAGTATAATGCATTATGAAAGTATTAATAGTGCATTAAGTATTTCATAATACATTATGAGTATATAATGAGTATATTCACGAATATAAATATGCCTATATGATTAAGAGTGGAAACTTGGTATACCCCTGCCTAAACTATAAAGAGCTACACAGAGTATAGAGTACAGATTAATTAAGGAGTGATCTCTACACAACAAACCCATAATATAAGTATTTCAAGTCCCACTTCCCATGAACTTCCTCATATTAAAAGACAAATTTAAACAGCGCAAGAGGTTATTACATTCAGGAATGTTAGCTGAATTATTACTTAATTCCCAGTGTTTAGTGACATTAGCCAAAACATTGTCATAACAGATTGAAGCTGGCGTGTCTACAAGTTACTTCGAAGCTGCAATGGGATAGAAACTCACTCATCAACGATGCAGATTACGGTCCCGGTGTCTGTCTGATACAAAGCAGGGACCAGTAAGAAAATGCAGCCTCTTCACTTCTGAAGCAGTTCACGCTGGAGAGTTAGTAAATGCTGCGTGTTAGGTGTGATGCAGCATGATCCGAAGGAGACCTTGTTGTGTGCTGATCTCCTAGCAGTTTATAATGCTAGTCTTTGCAAAACAAAATCAAAACGATTCTTTAAACACTAATGGCCAGTTTCCCAGTCAAGGATTAAGCCTAAGCCTAGACTAGCTTTGAGTTACAATGGTGAATCTCCATTGAAACGACAATTTAGTCCAAGACTAGTCTTAATCCTTGTTTGGGAAACTGGCCCTAAATATCTAAATCAACAAATATTATTTCATCTTTGTATAATTTTGAATTTGCTTGTAACGTGACAAATAATAAATACCAAGCACTGGAATATTTCCTGCATCGCCAGACAAGGTCCACGACACAGTCCCTGTAAGCCAGCATGTGGTGCCCCAACCCAGCCAGATACAAACAGTGCAATTACTACACAATATTCATTTGACATTGTTTCAGATATGGCTTTCTGTGTTTATCATACAGTGTTGTGTTTTGTATTAAATAATGAATTGTATGTTGTGTGCTTCATTGTAACATACCAAACTTCCCGAAGATTAAACCGAAACCTCAAAATATACTATCAACATAGAAAAAATATCCTAAACCATATTTCCATATTGGATATCAAATGACCGTTCTGGAAATAAATAGTGTAACGCAAAACAAATGTAAAGACTTTCTGCAAAATCTTAACAGGAAGAAGACGTCTGACGGGGCGTCAGCCTCGTCGTGCACGACAGTGGGGTACACAAGCGGGAGCACCTAGTAATCTGGTCTGTACTCTGCATAGTCTAGTCCCCCAAGGTACAGAGGAGGTGGTTAAGAGACACTGAGGACACAAGTTCCTCTGAATCTTTGTGAGCGAATGAGGTGCAGTGATGTAAGATTATCAGCTTTAAGATGCCTGCAGCACGACGACCAGAGGAGGACCAGACGGGCGACCTCAGGACCTTCCATGGATCATTCTGACAGGCCAGGATGTTGCCAGCAGCAAATGATGTGCCCGTGGAGCAGCACTCTGCCGTGCCGTGGGGCGTTCAAGGACAGCCTCTGGGTTCACCCGCGCCGGCCCTTGCCACCTGCCGTTCCGCTGAGGATGACTGCTACTCCAGCAGCCGGGCCGCGGCGAAGCACGCTCTCCCGAAAGCCAGTAGGGGGGTGGCATTTCAATTGTCCAGAACAGATGGACAGGTCTGCTTGAAGCTCAGGCCTTGCCTCCCGTATGTATTCACTTTGGCCTGTGGATCTCAAGGTTATTTCTAAATGCACGCATGCTGAGAATTACTAGTAGGGCAAAGGACCTCATATTTTAAACAAGTCAGTAGGCCTTATAAATGGCACACAGTTTTCAGGGTGTTACAGCTCATTAGGACAATGTGATGCATTACAGATAGGTTTCCTAGGTACTATCGAATTAATATTTGATGGAGTTATTTGATCTTGCAGGCATCATTCTCACAGCGTGCACATATAGACATAATATGAATAGCTCAATCAAACACAAATAAAATCAATAGATAGGGAAGCTATTTAAAATCTCTTACAACACTGAATAAGGAATAAATGAAGCGAGGCTGTTACTCCAGTGGCTGACATTTCCATTTTGGTGCGATGTGATTGTTAATAATGGAGAGAATTATACACCGGGTCTGGGAACAGAGAAAAAAATGGCTTCTCACTTTCACACAATGTGCAATAGCAGATGTTTAGCAGTCTAGCAATCTGTATCTGTTATACA
>JAODJU010000035.1:23597910-23610136 GCA_026776725.1 Gnathonemus echidnorhynchus | reverse complement strand
ATGTGTTTTCTCCCTAGTTATTGGTTGGTCAGATGCTGATTTCATGCTATAGAAGAAGCCATGTTCATCTATCATTAGGATTTGGATATTGTCGGCGCATTACAGACTGAATTCGTATTGCCACCCATCTTACAATTTAACTGAGGTTATTCTAGAAACCCCTGGAGCGTTCCACGGCTGCACATCACCCATCTTTGCTTTGATGACGTCATAAAGTGTAAATCACTACTGCTTTTGAACGATATTTGTTATCAGTGTTTCTCATAAATGAATCGAGATCATGGCCAGAATTGCTGAACCGTGAGCGATGTCTCCCATACATACCGGACATGCATACTGGAACGCTGACAGATTTTGTTTTATAATTTCTTTTTTTAAACAAATGACATTAATCTCCCTGAAAGGTCAAGCCCCTGGATGAGAGACAACATGACACAGTCAGGCTAATGTCACAAACAATGTAACATGAAATACCTTTTTGTTATCAGCTTAGTTTGCATTGTAATCATTACTTTTACTTTATAATATAAAAGATATGACATTTTTTGCATTCATTTAGAAATGAATTGCTTTATTATTCTGTTGCGTTTCTGGGGGTGTCATCCGTCGAGAAAAAAAGTTTGGGTATTTTGTCGTAGTGATTTAATCAGTACAATATCAAAATTTTCTCAAAGACTTGGCAGACAACATTCAAGTTACTGTGATGGTTGCAACTGAAAAGCAGGCAGATTTCCATTGACCAAGACACTGTACATCACATATACATCACATGTTGAATCTGATTATGGAGCTATTGTAACCTTCCTGATACTGACACAAAGCCTTTTCAGTCATATTCTATAAGTCGAGAGAAACACTCATTATGGATTTGGTGTCCATAAGAGAATTCCTAGAAGTAGAGATGCCAGCTGTGTTTTGCACATGGTACCTTTTTATTACTATACTGTAGCAGTGTACAGTGTACAGTGTACAGTGTACAGTTCAGTGGGACAGGGAATCATCACGGACACAGACTGGGCTCTCTGTGATCCTCAGCTCTGCTCACATTTTATTATGAAATACATAAAATTAAGAATTAATAAATAAATGTAAAATGTAAAACAATGTACATTGATTGTTCCTATAAAATGAGTATTGATTGTCATATTGTGGTGCCTTGTTAGGGAAAGGAGGCTTGGATGCATAACAGAAGCAGAGAGCATTGTTGCTTATTATTAATGTCGCCAATGGAAACCAGGCAAAGCAACTCTCAGTAAGAATATTGACTGAATTATGCAAATAATAATATTAATAGCAACAACAACAACAATAATAAAGATTATTATTATTATTATTGCATTCTGATTAGAAAAAAATCATGTTGACCATGTCACACTGAAACATTCTCAGGAAAATGGGCATAATAACTATGAAGAATCTCTACAAATGACAAAAGTCACAATCAGGATGGAATCGGTGAAGGACTTAGACTCTGTTACCAGCTACTACCACAGACAGATAGAACAACAAAGGATCCAGCAGTCAAGAAACATGCCACACACTGGAAGGCAGCAGAGCTGCAATGAAGGGCCAAGAAACAACCTTCAGAAGAAGTGCTGTAAAGGTCAGAATGCCTTCGCAATATGACATTTTTGTAACTCTTTATGAATTTGAAACCTGGACAACAGGGCAGAAGGACAGGGAGAGTACTAATGTCTTCTAATTTGAGTGCTGGTCAAGATACCATCAACAAACAAGTGGATTACTCATTAAATCCAGTCTGAACTTTTCTTGAAGAAACTTAATTTTCCAGTCTTAATTTTTGGAACATTATGAGAAGATCCAGTACTTTGGACAAAAACCTTAATACTGTGAAGGGTTGAAAATAAAGGAGGAAGAGGATGACCTACAACATGACTGATGGAGTCAATTCTCACAGCTAGGACTCATTAACATATGGTACGCACCGACACAGACTCATTAACATATGATACGCACTGTCACAGCCTCATTAACATATGGTACGCACTGTCACAGACTCATTAACATATGGTACGCACTGCCACAGACTCATTAACATATGGTACGCACTGACACAGACTCATTAACATATGGTACGCACTGACACAGACTCATTAACATATGGTACGCACAGCCACAGACTCATTAACATATGCAAATGACGGAATGCAGCAAGCAGGTCATTTCACTTTTTTATCCACTTATTGTAGGATGTGTGAGACCATCTCAAGACATTTTCCTTCTCAAAGAGAGCAAAGCAAAAATGTAAAATAAATGATCTGAAATTGTCTTCTTAAACTTTCTTTTGACAATAATTGATCGGAAACAATGAAAAATACTGAATAATGAAACACAATGAATAACAGCAACAGTTCTTTCTTTCCCAAATACTAACTTGTGAAATCTCAACCATATTCGGAAATAAGTATGTAATTCAGAAATTTTCTGGTTTATTGGTCAAGTGGTCTCTTCAGCATTTGCTTTTTCACATTGACGAACTGTGGCTTTACAAGACAGACAGACAGACAGACAGAAAGGCAGACAGACAGATGGACTGACAGACTGAAAAGCAGGCAGACAGACAAACAGACATAGATAGATAGATAGATAGATAGATAGATAGTCAGGCTTCTCACCTATACACAGAAGCTTTTTGCCAGCTGTTCCAGGATGCCCTCTGTGCATAGAGCAGAGCATTCAGCTTTAATTATGCAGATCTTATTATAAATGTTCATTAAGTACCTTACGAGGCGAGTGCATCAGCACTGCATTTCCATGTTAATTACTTCACAAAAACATTAACATTTCCTCAAGAAGCTACCATGCATTAAACAGAGCCAAAATACAGCAAATCAGCAATTCTGGAGGACTGTTTAAGAAATATATGGCATGGCCAAGAAGGATATTCCCAGGATATTATCTTTGGTAAGGTAAAAATGATAAGATGTTATACCAGAAAACTTGCTGTAAGTGACACTTTTATGAGTAGGATGAAACTTTAGCCTTTGTAAACAAAAAGAACACGCACAAAAGCATGGAAACAGTAACGCCGTTTAATCAAACGGTAAATATTTGGTATAACTGATTTACTCTAAAAAGCAGTAACTGTACCCACTAGCTAATGACACTACATAAAAGACGACAATGAAAGACTTAGATATTTGATGCCCATAAATGTACAGTAGAGCAAACTCAATTTTCAAGCAAATGTGCCAGTCTAATTGAAAATAACTTTACAGAAAATTTGACAATGGTCAGGTGGGGGTGTTTGTGCACCCAAAATAGATTTATTAATACTACTAGGGAGGTGAAGGGAGTGATGAAATGAAATTCTGTCACTTTGGACAGCTGAGGGCAGAATTTAATCCTGAGGCGTCACTCTAATGGCATGAGCCTTAACTGAAAGGTTAGGGACTTGTAGGATAGATACTAGGATCAGCGCAATGCAGCGGTAAATGGTAAAATGTGACTGTAACGACTCCATTTTCTGTATTTTATCATATTCATTTATTCAAATTTTATCAAGTAAAGACCTTGACTTTGAAATTAACTAACAATATTAGACAATGTTTTAGAAAAAAATGTTTTATTTTGAAATCATTGCCCCAATGTGATCTCGTGATTTTGTTTTTTAGTCAGTAAATGTCCCAAAGGCACTAATTCTTTTTTGACAAACACTAAAAACACAGCTTCATACAAATTAATATTTTGATAGCCTGATTTCTGTGGTATGTCAGTATGTAACGTCACTTTTAGCATTTGTCATTGGCAACAATCTGTCAAGTATGATACATCAGGAAAATGTGGGAAGTGTAATGTTAGCCGCAAAGCTTATCGGAATAGCAGAACTGAAGTCTTTGATTCTGCACTATCCAGCATTTCATCCATATCCTTTATGTTTTCTGTATCCTGCTTCTCATTTAATGAAAATGTGCAGTTACTGTACATTTCCAGAAAGAGCACATCACTATGAAAGACAGGATTCCAATACAAATCAATGTGATGGGATTTACCTGTGACCACTCAAGGTGCATATTATAATTATAACAGCAAGTATGACGTTTATTGCATTTCAGTAGTTGTTACTAAATTACAGAGACCCTATAGACCTTTCACAATGCTTTCCAAATTAAGACATTTGCTTTTGTCTGACCATAATCTCATTTGACAGAGTTCAAAGCTTCAGTGTGAAAATGCATAGTCACCCAGTGTAAATGTGCGTGTAGTGATGTACTGTGTAGATGTACCCAGCGTGTTTAAATCTTGCTTGTTCCCCTGGTTTTGGCTTTTTCAGTCTCCTTGTGCGTCAATGTTTTGGTAATAGCTAATCACCACCGCATCTAAGTAATTTCCCCATTTATTAAAAATAGTAAAAAAATTCCTTCCTTGGGAAATTAAAATGCGGATCAAAGGTTGGTTCTTTAATCCAGGAGAGTCTTGTAGGAAGTGTCACTTTGCAGGAGATAATTAGAAGTGCACCTCTGGGTAATGTTACTAATATCAGCACGGATGGTAATAACAAGCAGGAAATTCATTTGTACTCATTTTCTTCTGGAGTCATGGTCTTGCCACTGATAATAAACTGAGAGAAGCAAAAGAGAGAATGTGTTGCTGTTTAATGTCTGCAGAGTGGCTGGAAGAAGTAAAATATATAATGAATGTGGAATCCTGTGCGAGTGATGGTTTCTGATGGACTGGACAGCATAAATCCACACTGCTCTGTTTCCAGTAAGAGAGAGAGAATACTTAATAAATAACTGCAAAGGGGCACACAGAGAACATCAGCCTTTGTTCTCATTGTGCTTTCTGTACTGTCAAAGAATAAATAACTGCATAAATAAATAAATAAAATCCATAATAAGATAATAAATGTTGCCTACTCTAGTCCGGATCTTCAGATCTGTGTACACTAAGCAACACATAATTTGAGAATATTTAAAAAGAACTCTTGAAGAATTAAAGCAAACGGGCATTAGAAGAATAACACAATATTTAACTTTATGTCACGTCTGCAACATGGATCAGAAGTTGAGGGTGGAAGTGCAAAGCACATTACAGAAGCCGGGCGTCGAGGATGTCTGTGAATATGCTGGCAGGACCGTGCTGGATGCTCCCTAATTTCCTGCATTTTCAGAAACGAGCATTAAAGCGCTGAACATTCATTCTTTATGCGACACAATGCAGAGACACAAAGTGCACAAGAGTCCACAAGAGCATAAATGCAATGGGCGAGTTAATTTACCAATGTGCCCGTGCCCATAGGTGTGAGGCTGAGGGAAACTCTTCACAGAAGACATGTAAATCCTCTTCTGAAAGCCAGTAATGCGACACGACGGAATCAGCGGGAAGTGACCTAATAATCCTGGGTCTGTGACGCTGCTGCATGGTTGGAAAGCTCTGCTTTGTCGCTTTAGCATGCACTTGAGGCTCTGGCACTGCAGCGACACCAACAAAAGAGATGCTTTTTAAAGTCCATATTGCTAATTATGATGGGGAGCCTCAGTCAACTCTCTTGTCAACTGACATCACGGTAATGAGATTAAGTGAGTAAGAACGGTCAAGGTCACCTGTAGGCATGAGATTGCATTTTTGTTTTATGTTTCGTTTTGGAACCAGATCACTGAATCCTGCCTGCACACATTTTGAAATGACAGGGGCATAATAATTCGGGTTGCTGTGCTTGCTGCATCATATTATTCGCGGTGCAGTTTGTCACCTGCAGGGTTTGCTGGCCTGCGAGAACCGTTAATTTCAAAAATTGACCTTGTCTGCATGGCACAGCATGCGAGACTCCTGACTGCCAAAGTCCCCTCACATGTATGAAGAGAAAACACCAGCTATCAGCACGAGGGAACAAAATAGCATGAGAGCATTTATACCAGGAGAGTCGTAAAGCTTTAGAATAAAATACGGGTGGCTCTGATATTAAATGACAACTGAAATATGGCTTTGAGAATATGAAAAATGGATATGAAAATGATGACTTATATTTACTCTAATGCGGGTGTAACCGTTTCAGAGTGCCTGTAAACTGAGGATCGCCTTCTCACAGGAAATGAGATGACCAATGGAATGGTCATGTCGTCTAGATGAAAAAATTAAAATGCAATGTTCTCATCGTTATTATGTGCCACGCATATAAAACAGCGAGTAGTATTTAAAATGCAGCGGAGGACACACTGTCTGTCTTTTGCATTCAGGCAATTTCCGTTCATAGTGACCTACCACTCTCTCCTTCGCTGCCGTCCTACAGCCGCACGGGCAGTAGGGTTACCGTGCGTCCGTGCGTCCTTTGGCGCGCTTTACAGGGCTGCGTAACCTGAATGGCACCACGTAGATGTAAGTTGCCCTTTTGCCTATTGGTGACATTAAGGCCTGTGTTCCTAGGATGGGTTCGGCGGCTGGTGGTGGGTTAAGGAGCATGTACAGCGAGGTTTTCTTATTTTGTTCACCTGACCTCCAATTGACAGACTGATTTAGCCTGCTGACCCTTTCTGCAAAGGACTCTCAATACAACAACCCCAGAGGTCACCAGTTCATCTCTGATGACCTTTTTGAAATGCAGTGTACACTCAGCTTCTTAATATTCTAGCAGCATCCTTTGTTTATCCAAATTAAGCCTGTAATTGCTATCAAAGGATAAACTGCAGTTGAGGCTCTCCCTAAGTATACAGCATGCACCTATAAATCTTTAGATGCATCCAGAAAAATGGGCATCGCCATTTGGGTCATAAAAAACCTTTAAATAACACTCCGACAATTTATAGGCACGCATCCAGATGTCCCTCCTCCTATTAAAGCAATTACAAAGGCTCGGAATGAGCGTGTCCTTGGTGGCTTCTGTGGTATGATTGTCACGATCGTTTACACTTTCAATATTTTCTCACATTGCCAATTTGCTTGCAAGGTGAAAGAATTTTGCTGGATGCTGCCGCAGATCTTGTGTTCCCAGATGCTAGGACCACCTGTCCTATTCATTTCTGGGACAAACTTTTTTTTCCATCCTTACTGGTTTGAATTCAAGCCACCAATTATTATGTCCCAAAAGAAATGCGCTGAATTAATGGTAACATATCATGCTTACAAAGAGGTCAAGAGAAAACAGAAGTATGCACAGAGAATTTATATTAATGATAACTCTCTTAATAAAATATCAGTCACTGGTACTATGGGAGTCACGAGGTTGTTAGGTTAAGTTTTGGCTACAGTTAATCATTCTGGAAATCATATTTTTGGAATAAAAAATAGTAAAACTTTTGAAATAGTGTTCTTGGTAAAATTTGTGTTGCATTTATTCTTCAGTATCCCCATGTACCATGGATGCACAGGAATGACATCCATTGTAGCTTTCTGCTAGTCTCTTACACAGCAGTAGGTGGCACTCTTGCACTTCTTGATGTTCAGGAAGCACGTTTCTGCAGCTTGCTCATTACTGCCTGATGCGTTTATTCCCCATATTTTTATACATATATAGTGGGAGCATTTTAGAATTGCAACCCATCACATTAAAGGGAAGTATCTCCACGGTGATTTTACCTTTGTCATGGATGATTCCAGGAGGCCGTCCCTATTTTGCTGATTGACATGCATCCAGCCTTCTTCCCCTCGTGTTTTCCACATCTCTTTGTTCTCATTTTGCTGATACCACATGAGCTGACAAAACTGATAAATGTGCACTTTAATCATTGTGGTTGAGGATGCAGAACGCTCAGAAGCGTCCTCTGATATCTGTACCTCCTACCGTTTCCTGGTTTTCAAGGCTACTAGGGGAAAATCGTATAACCTTTGATTACAAAATCCTTGGAGGAGCCTCTGAAGTTCAAGAGTCTATCCCACAAACATTATCATTCTTCCTGAAAATGCTGCATTTTTAATATGGAAAACACATCTATGTACCCTGCAGTTTTTTGCCTCCATTGTCAAAGGTCAATCATATTAAGGGTATTAATTAGCATCAGTTAATAAAAGATAAGTAAATACAGTAATAAAGTGATATGTAGCCAGGAGAAAAACTGCTTTTGTTTCCTGCAGTACCTGGTTTCAGGAATTACTGCAGCTATACTGGTCAGTTGAGCATTTCTACTACTCCGGAATCCTCAGGTAATACATTTGTTTGTAGATTGCACGTTAAATCAATAACCACTGGAGGGTGAGCACTGTACGCATAATAAAAGCTGACAGTTCTAGATTTAGATTTTAGTAATGACAATTCAAGAATTCCATGGACAAGCTAAAAGTCCTCTCTGGCAGGATCTTGTCCTCCAGCATGGTGCTGAACAGTTACAGCATCGCAGGGAAGGAGCACCCTGACAAAGGAGCCCCTCATTACCACACGGCATTGAGTGCTGTCTCAGTAAAGGAAACGGGGTAACCGAGAAACGGGGTAGCCGAGAAACGGGGTAACCGAGAAACAGGGTAACCGAGAAACGGGGTAGCCAAGAAACGCAGACAGGGCGGTGCTGCAGAACATGGCCTTTCCTTCATGTCCTCCAACTACAGATGACATTATATTATAGATTTTTGAATATAATTTATTTTTTAAATCTTTAAAGCACTTCTTAAAGCTGAACAGATATATCAACACATATTAAAATCTGAATTTTAAAAAAGTCTCAAAAAAAAATAATAAAATAAAATCAGTATAACTCAAAACCTGAAGTCAGACAAGGTTGACTCTAACATAGACATGGAAGATTAAAATGGATGTCTTTGTTTGCGCTTCCCAGTCCCTACGGACGGGAAGAGGGTGATATGTAAACACAATGGACTGCATCACTGTCTAATGATAGAAGTCACTTTAGGCTTCATTCTGATCTTTCTGCATTGACAATTGCTATGGTGCAGTTGAATAAACCACATGAATGATGGTTGGGCATGTTTTAACTTTATTTTATTTTAATTTTTTTCTCAGTGGTTTGAAAGTGCTCCTAGGACTGAATAACATTTCTTTCGCCCACACTGTCTTCTTCTGGCAAGTGCGAGTTTTCCCCAGGGTGCGTCCTGGCACTAACCGCTCACTCGAAGGTCTGGGATTGTCACCATTCTACACAAAAAAGAGGGCACATTTACCACAATAATGAGTCCATTAAATCGGATGGGGACTTACGATGTAAATGTCTCAGTGATTGGTTTCGGAATCACATAATTGCCTCAACCGACTGTAGCAGGATAGAAAAGACAATAAGCAGGAATATACACAACACAAAGCAGTGACATTATAAAGGAGCTTAGGCACTTCTGCCCATATATGGAACCATATTATGTCCTGCTTCTCTGCCTGCAGCGGCTGGTGTGAGCCCCAGCCCTCTACCCCTCAGCCCTTCCTGTTTGCCTGCGCACACACAAACTTGCTGAGACCCCCCTTCCCCCCATTTGTTTCCTGTCTCCCAGCTCAGCGACTCCCTTATGCTTCCTCTCTCTTTATACACCACCTGCTGCTGGTGGAGTCTGCCGCAGACCACCTCACACCCCGTGCTCATCAGAGGGTTTTGGCTTTAATGTCAATGACCCCAGGCTGAACTGTAGCCAGGGACGAGGACCTCTGGATTAAAAATGAAGACCAAGGGCGGATAAACAGTTTAACTTCATTTCCTCCTATAATACCAGTAACAAATTAACCTGAATTCCATCTAGTGTAACATTTCTGGGAATTTGTTTTTGCATAACACAAGTCACACCATGGCCGTATCTTACATGCCAGGATTTAAACTGTCCCATTTGTTTGTAGCACATTTTATGGGAATAATGTTCTCACTGAGCTAAATCTAGGAGAAGCCATTGTCCCCGAATGTAGAAAAACGTTAGATGGTACTTGGTGACTTCAGTCCATAGGTCCCATCCTTTAATGCATTACCATACAATCTGAAAACTCATGAACTCGTAAAGATATTGTACCACAGCAAAAGCTGCATTTTATCCCCAGAGCAGAATTAAAGGATAATAACTTACAAGGTTCGAGATAATTTTTTTAACAGCCAAAATGGCTAGCAATTCATAGTGACATTACAGATAAGTTTCAACCTTTAACTTTTGCTTTAATGCATGCTATGTGCATAACATAGTTCTTTTTTGTGGTGTTAAAGGCAAAATTCCAGATATCAGTCATCATCTAAGAAAGCATCTTTACATTTTGGATTGCTGAGGAGTTTGATGGATAATTTACAGACAGCTATCTGAAGAATCACATACTGTATATAGCCAATAAGGCACACATGCCATTAGGATCTTAGACAAATACTTTAATCATTCTCAAAATGCCATGTGTCATGATGCTATGTTTAATGTAATGTTTGTTATGTTTAATGTAATAGCTTTAATGACAGTTTCTTGGCAGACAAACAAATGTTCCTTTCAGACAAATGAATGTGTGTTTAATTAGGGGTAGAAACTCTGAGAAATGCCAGTAAAGATTTTGGAAGGAATAAGGTGATGAATGGAATCTGAGCCCCTCCTAAGTTTGGTGAGATATCCGGGCAACCCATACAAAAATGGTAAGAATCTGAAAGGAACAAAGATTACACAGAGCAGAGAGCTGTGTGTGCAGAGTAAAGGAATCAACCACTGACGAAATGGCCATTTGTTCAAGATGCGACCGGGGGGGCAGCCGGGTAGTGTTCCAGGACATTATTTTCCCTGTTGAGGAGAACAGGGAGAGGACGATCCCAGCATGGATGCTTCACAAATAATTGTGCTTTTTGTTGAAAATAGATAAAAACTAAGCAGTTTGAAAGATGTGGATTAGCAGTTAGTAGTGATAAATGCTTCGCTGAATAAGGTGATGAATGGGAGGATATTAGTGGTGGTAGCTTGGAAGAAGCTGAGTGGAATCGGTCCCTGTAGGAATGAGGTGTGTTTACAAGCTAAGCTGGGCGAGGAAAGGTCAGTGTCAAGGGTTAGAGAAGGGAGGCAGGAGGGGGGATTACCATGCAATGTCCTTGGCTTGACTCTCCAGAGAGCTGTCTGGCTGTTAAAGAAGCCTGAGCAAAAGATGCGGAGATGAGCTAAGGAGAAGGAACATGCACTTATGGGGGGTGCGTAATTAAGAAATAAAAAATGAGCCAGAATTCAAAGCAATAAAACAGTTTTCTAACTTTCAAAATGTTAACTGTTGTGAATGACCTGATACCCAAAATAAGCTGGTCCTTGGATGATAAAAATATGAAATAATGTGATAATTACAGACATATGCATACATAAAAACAAGAAATTCACATGTTATTTACCATAAAACCAGTTACCAGTTTATAATATGCAAAAATGCTAATGATGACCAAGCCAAAGCCAGTCTGACTTAATTACCAATTTCATTAAATGGTGCCCCAAGCAAAACAATATAGCAGATTTTCCTTGTTTGGAGATCATTATATAGGAGTCAAATGGGAAATCAGTTTTTTCTAAAAACGTTTGATTTTTATACAATGACACCATAATAATTATAGCTCATATTCAATGTACTACTTGCCACTTGTGGTTATGTCACATCCAGCCCAGATGACCAGTCCCTGGCACGAGACGTTCATACGCCAAGGCCACACCCATTTCCAGACCAGTGGCCACACAGTATTCATTCATCATTCATCTGCAATTAATTAATACTGTATCATCTATGAACCCGTTTAAGGTCATTCTGGACAGAGCTTTGTCCTGCTGTCTTTGCTTTTGTCAGCTTTGCATACGTCTGTCTGTCTGCCTAGATTTTGGTTAGCTTCTGACCCCTTGGTTTCCTGCAATAATTCCACTTGGCTCAATGTTTAGAATGGCATAAGCGGCGCCTTTGAGAGGTCGAAACGATTGATTTTGAAAAAAGATTTGATCTTTCAAAACATCACTTTACTGTGACATCTGTTAGCCAAATGGTGCTCAATAAAACCCTGTTCTGCAAGCAGTGTAGATCTGAATAAGAAGCTTGCATTGTGTATGACACAGTGTCTTAGGGAAACATGCAAAAAAACAAATTGCCACTGGCATTTTGAAAGCATTATTAAATAAGCATTGATTAGTTTTCTGGCACATTCCATGTTGTTTATGTTGTTGTAACAATACAGGACAAAGAGGTTAGTCAAATTCTCCAAATCCAAAGCACTAATCACTAATCAAGGCCAGTGTTCAGGCTGTGGCTCAACACAGTGGTAACAGGGTCCAAAAGTGTAGGCAGGTCTAGAGATAGAAACAGCACAGACCATATATATATATATATATATATATATATATATATATACAGTATATA
>JAODJU010000035.1:23584966-23597810 GCA_026776725.1 Gnathonemus echidnorhynchus | reverse complement strand
TATATATATATATATATATATGGGGAGAGAGAGAGAGAGAGAATTGAGGCAAGTGATTTGGAACACTTTACAAGAGTATGATGTAATAAAGACTCATCAGTATAGTCATGTGACTTTTGAAATTGGAGCAATGTTTCCAAATCATATGTTTCAAATTAAAGCAGTTTTGCAGCATTATTTTTGCCTGACATCACTACTTGTGAGCTGTTCTCTGGTTTATTGTCTAGTTTGGTGTCCCGCACTGTGTTTGCTGTGTTTCTGACCCTACTTTGATCTCATCTCCTCGTTGGTTATTCCTGTTCATCTCAGCAGTTCAGCCCACCCAGGTGTTTCATCAACATTGCTCACAGTCAGAAGTCCAGGTCCTGTTGGAACTGAGGTCTCAGAGAACAATCTGTCAGAGAAGTCTGATGTGTAGAAGACCTGGCATCATGTACCAAGTTTGGGGCATATCCTTTAGCTGACATCTGTGTTCCATGATTTGAAATTAATTTAACTACCCGATTGTGACAGTTTAGTCAAATTCTAGACTACTTTATGAAATTAAGCTGCAATAATTTGAAGGTCCTTGCGTCCCCCACAGCATCAATAAATACATAAAATAACCAAGCGATGAGAAACATGTCATTCAACTCTTGTGTGCTATGTCCTTGTAAACATTTCAGAAGTCAATGACAATATGGCTTTGTATAAATTTTCCCTGGATGTTTAATTTGAGAGTAAGATTACAGTTTGCCTCTTTCTTTGATCTTTGTTTTTACCTGGCTGCTATACCAATCTTGATCTGAAGTTGCATATCTCTCCGCTAGCATCTACAAGGCCATCTTTAAAGGGACAGATCTGGAAGCAGCCATGTCTTCTGCATATGCTAGCCTCTCTGCAAGGTTGAGTTAAGTGACTGATTAGTGCCGATGTTTCAGGTACACTCCATGCACACGCGATGGAAGACCAGCTCAACAAGTGTCAATCGCCAGTTATTTTAATGCTACTTGAAAAACTACTCAAAACACTGAAGTTGAGTTCCTTTTCCTTTGGGTCATGATGCCATGACAGTTACATCTATGGCCATGGTGAAATGCTCAGCCTTGGCTTATAGGGGCATGTGTAGAGTGAATGGTGGCAATGATTTCTGTGTGTGGAAACTTGAATTCCGGCTCTTGAAGGTGCCAAAATGCTTTTCCTGAAATGCAATACTGAAGTGAAACAAGAACCTCTGTGCAAAATTCGATTTTGGACGCATTATTTTAGATAAAAAGAGGTTCACAGTATACACAACCCATTATTTACTATTTCTCTATTGTCCGCTTGCATTAAAACTCCAATATCTTATCTATACAACCTTTTACTCTACAGGGAAAAAGGAATTTTACTGTCAATGGTAGGAAAAAAATGCTTAGTTGATATTTTTTTAATCCAAAGGAGACTTCCACAACTTACAGCTCCACACTCCTGCCTATTTATAAAGCCGGTATTTTTATTGCAACCATTCAGGTTAAGTACTTTGCTCAGGGGTGCAACAGTAGGGCACCTTCTTTGGAAGTGAACCTGCTGCCTTTTTTCTGGTTGCAAAACCCAGGTTTTTAACTGCATAACTAGACTACCTGCTGTCCCATATTTTAGAAATGCACGACTTTCACAGGGAAGACTTATTCAAAGGCAATGCAAAGGAGAAGCAGGCTAGAAGCATATCTCAAGTGCCAAATAAACTATACGTGAATGCTGCCAATGCCAGAATGATTCCAGTTCATACAGTTTAAATCAGGGGCTGCAGAGTGGCACTGACTGCGGGCAGCGCTGTACCCTCGCACCTCTGGGTGTGCAGTTCGCATGCCCTGCCTGCCAGTCTCCACCGAATACTCGGCTTTCCCCCCCCACCACACTCCAAAGACATGCAGTTAGTCTGAATATGATTCTGTGTATGTGCCCCATAATGGACTGGCATCCCTTCCAGCATGTCCCCCACCCCTGTGCCCCATAATGGACTGGCATCCCGTCCAGGGTGTCTCCACCCCTGTGCCCTATGATGGACTGGCATCCCTTCCAGCATGTCCCCCACCCCTGTGCCCTATGATGGACTGGCATCCCGTCCAGGGTGTCCCCAGTTATGTGCCTTATAACAGACTGGCATCCCATTAAGGGTGTCTCATAGCCTTGTGCCCTGTATTGTACTGGCATCTCATCCAGGGTATCCCCGCATTGTGCCCTATAATGGACTGGCATCCCGTCCAGGGTGTCCTCAGCATTTTGCCAATTTACAAGGTATCGGTCCATCCAGTATGTAACACTTTTCAATGCTGATTTAATGTGACTATAGCATTGAAGAGCACATAGAAGAACTAGTTGTATGTATCACATTGCATATGAAACTAAGGTCACCTAAGTCCAAGATGCAATATTGTCTTATATTACTGTTCTGCATTATTATACCCAGCTGTATTCGCTGGAAATTCATCAGTACATGTTCTTGTATTTATTCGTTTTATGGATAATTACAATATTACATGCAAGATTAACATTAACAAGACAGCTGAATCTGCATTATGCTGATAAACCATTCCGTTTTACAGTGATATATTTAAAATGCCACATAAATCAGTGCTTATTTGGTTCACATAGTATCCCAATAATGTGTGTGTGTATATATATACAGTATATGTAATACATATGATACTATATACAAATACAATATTTTTGGAATAATTCTGGTTATGCAACTGAAACATGTATTTCTAAAGTCAGTTAGAAAGCTGGATTATTTTGAAAATGTTAACGTAAAGTATCGTCTTCAGGTTTGTTTTTGTGTTAAGATATTGATGTAACTTGCATGTTGACTTAGCACTTAATTTGAATTAGTGTAGTTGTGTTTTGAACTGTATAATCATGATCATTAAAAATTCTGCACTTAAATCAGAACATTTTTATTGAAGGGTTCAATGTCTGCAGAAACGATTTGGAGAATTTAAAACCGGGATGCACTCATTTGTAAGGCAGGCTTAAATAGTAAAATGGAAGCAGATGGAAGCAATCTGCTAAGTGGACACAAACCTTTGTAAATCCTCACTCTGTCTATCCCCACTTAACATCACATCTGGTCATAAACAAGGTCAGCCATTCAAGTAATCATAATCTTGCAGAACTAATACTGTGAGACTCACATATTAAACTTTGCTTCACATCTAGTAGAGCAAGGCAGCCATTACGGACTGGACATGATAGAAAACGGTCCAGATATTATGAGCAGAGCTTGTTAAAGTATATTTATCGTTCTCATGATTTTAAGGGTTTAAAAGCCATGACAAGGTAATTAATTAATACATTACAAAAAGCAGAATAATTACTGCAATAGATGATTCAGTACTGTACTGTACTGTACTCAATTTTAATTTGAATAGACTTTGGTAAGTATTCTCTTATAAACGGATGTTTTACTTTCATGGATGAATGAAACATATCTGTTTATAAAAGAATGCTTGCTAAAGTCTATTAAAATTAAAATGGACTACAGTATATTGACTGCTTCCAAGTGTGAGCTAGATTGATAACACTGAATTATAAATGTGGCCAAATGAGAATTATCTGGTGCAGAAATTCACAGGTGACATGTGAGGAGATAGAATGGCAGAGAACGGACACAGTGTGAACGCAGCGTCGGAGCACTAATGGGCAAATAATGAGGGTTAAATTGTGAACTCTTCTATGAAGATCGAAACAGGAAAATGTGGGGGGCGGTCTGGGGGGGGGGCAACGATATGCATCTGTGTGTTCACTGAGATGGTGAACAAGCTAGGAGCTGACAGGGAAAACACGCACTCCACAGTGTCAGAAGCAACACAGAGATCAGGCAGGATTAAGAGAAGGGGTAAGCTGTTAAATATGTCAGCGGAGAGAGAGAGGGCCTGTTTCATTTCAGTGAGCTGAGCCAGAGCCAGATTGGAGAGGATCAAGTAGTGCTATGAGGAAAGAGGAGACGGCAGACAGCCGGCTCACAGTTTTGAGGGAGGAGGTAACACAGCAGGACAGGGCAGGAGATCTTAGAGAAGGAGACATCATAGCTGGAATTATCCTGCTGAGTTGCAGACTTCTCCTGTTTGAGTGCATAATGAGAAGTTTGAGGCACCACGAAGAGAAGGGACATGCATAGTGTTGGACTAGAGGAAGGAATTAGAGGTTCTTGAGAATAAGTTTCTTAAGCATCAATAATCAAAGGTTTAGATTATTTAAAGAAGTTATTTTGCTTTACATGAATAATTGGGGCCAGATTCTTCTGGCTGGAAAATATCCAATTAAATAAGAAGAGCAAATATGAATTAAGAATAATGTACTTGTTTTTCATCATACAATGTTATTATGAAAACAGGCTGCACCCGTCCCCCCCCCCAGCAACATTCTGTGCTGCCCACTGTGGGGTTTTCTACTGTTTCCTAATGTTTTGGTTCAGATTTTTAATATCATGAATATGTCATTTGTTACATCAAAGAAGAAGGGTCTGATTGGTTAACAGTTGCTTTGTTGTGCTTTTTAACACAGTAGTTTGATAGCAATAAACTGTATTGTAAGTTGTTTGAAATTAGAGTGGTTGGGTTTTGTAATTTGCTTTGTAGGCCTTGTATGGCTTTACATATATTACATGTTGTGTGGGTTCCTCCAGGCACTAATCAATTTACAAGAATGCAGCAAAGAAGTCACATCCCATACAGTCTTCAGAAGTTGTTTAAAATGTTTTTAACAACCGTAAAGCAATTTTTTTCTTCAATTGGAGTGGTCTTTGCACTTATGGTGGAAAAACTGAAGAGACGTGTGTGAGAGTGTGAATTTGTTTCAAAGTTTGGGTTACAAAGTTCTTTCTTACTGCACAGATCTGTGTGTGTGTGTGTGTGTGTGTGTGCTCACTGACCCTTTTCCCCCAGAATACTGCCTACCCTAAGCCATACATGGGGCTGTGAGCAGGGTCGTTATTTTATGCTACACAGGTAGATCCTGGGGATCTTGTTAGATGTTTCCACTGGAGTGAAATGGTGAGTATGGGGAATAGGCTGAAATCAAAAAATTATTAAAGACCTTTACTTGCCAGCTGTGAAGACAGGGATGCATTGCAGCTGGCATTTGGAAGCGTCTGTTTTTGGACAGCCTGGGGCTACTCCAGATATAGGAGATTCCTACTGGGGGGCAAATCATGCTTTAGCAAGAGAGAGAGCCGGCCAGTATGGAATGGAGCACATACGTAATTTTCTGTGATTATATTTCTGTTCTTTTTATCAAGTGTATGAAAAAGATACAGAATGTTTGTTGATTTATTTCTCTGGTTACCTAAGACCTACAGGCTTTTGATTTTACAGGAAAACTTGATACGTAACCAAGTTGGTTAAGCCTGTGTACTATAAATTGATTGATTCATTTTCTTTATTGGAGTAATGTTGCTGTGCAGACATTGAGTCTTTTGATGATCATAGCGGCATAAGTCAATATTTCACTCCTTTGTGTTGTAAAATGTTACTGTTGTGTAGAAATCTCTAATCTACTTGATAAATTGATGAAGTATTTACATTATGTTTTCAGTTACATTCATACATCTGTTATCTAAGGTCTTCTACGACTAATTATGTAAACTATGCAGATCCATCCTCCCTCATTTAAAGCATTGTGCAGCTTGAGGGGGAGTTTCACACTTCCTCAATTAAGGAAATAATTTAGATTAATTAATAAACAAAGAACAAAAATGCAAAAGTTGAATGTATTTGCTGTTGCCTGTGGTCTTAAAATCCTACTGGAAACACACAGTCTTGGATTTTTTTGTTTTGTTTTCTGGACATGGCCTCAAATAAGAACAAATAAACAGTGGCATGATACGAGATCCAAAATGTTACTGCTAAGTCCTTCGAATATACCTTTGGATCACGATCTTCTTCCACTGGTCTGCCCAGTCATGTAATTGCTAAATTGGTAACACTTTACTTGAGGATACACAAATACTTAGTAACTCAGTTACTACTGAACAAATCTTGAACAAATCATGAACAAATATAATCACTACTTAAGATGAAAAATGTGTCATGACTCATTAATAATGAACAAACGTTAGATCAGTATTTCTTGTATTATTCATTATTTGTTCCTTCAGTAGTTCCTTAGTAATTCCTTCAGTAGTTCCTAGAGTAGTTCACTAAGATTTCCAGAATTAACAGATGTAGTAACAAATATAGGAACTATTTAGGATAAATGGTATGTTGCAATTCATTAACGATGAACAAACAAGATCAGTATTTTACGTGTGTTATTCATTATCTGTTCCTACAGTGCTTCCTTAAGTTCCTTCAGTAGTTCACTAGGATTTACAGAATTAATAGGTATAACAAATACAGTAACTACTTGGGATAAAAGTTTCATCATGATTCATTAATGATGAACAAACATGACATCAGTTTGTAACTGCAATTAGCTTGTGGTTAATTAATACATAAGTAATAGTATATTACTATATTATTTGTGTACCCTTAAGTGCGACCGTAAAATTTTATCACTAATTCACATAATTAATTAACTTAATTAAAGTTCATATAGCATCCAAAGAACATTACGATAGTGGTTGAATAAACAAATAAACTGGTATATTAGATGCTATCTGCAAATATTTTGGTGTCATCAGGAGAAGAATTGATTGATTGATACACAGCTGAATATATAGTTGAAAACCCACTTGTTCAGACTGGCAGTCAGTCAAGATGAACAATGTTTTTTTAATGTCTATTGTTTTCGTCTTTTCCTTCTCTCTCCTATGGAGTTTTTGTTGGATTGTTTTTGTTCACCTATATTTTATGTATTTATTGTTTCACTTTTGTATTGTCACTTTCTGTTTACAATAATTTGTATACATTGTGCAGCACTATGGTAAAATTTGATTCTCGTTAAACATACTTTATTTAAATAGGAAGATACTCTGTATAACCCCCCCCCACACACACACACACAGAGGTTTGTAATTATATCTTTGTGGGGACTCTCCATTCATTTCTATGGGGAAACCTCTAATCCCAACATGACACAATGGTCCCCACAGCGCTTTTATCACATTGTGGGTGATATTTCAGCCCCACAATGTAATATATGCCTAATCCACACACACACACGCACACACACACACACAGACACACAGACACACATGCACACACACGCGTGCGAGCACACACACATGCACACATAATATACATATCTCACCTCTGCTGTGTGTGCTTGGATTTACCTTGTTCTTGCATATTATCTGGTTTCCTCTCCAAAGACACGCTACTTAGCATCTCTCATGGTGTGTGCGTGTGTGTGCGTGGTCCAGGTATAGCTTACCTTGTGGGGACCAAATGTCCCCACAATGTGATGATTTTTTTTTACCTCATGGGGACCAGTTTCCTGGTCACTTATGCTTATGGTTAGGGCTGAGTAGGGTATTTTTCCCATAGAAATGAATGAGCGGTCCCCAAAAAGATATGATTACACGACTGTGTGTGTGGGTGTGTGCACGTGTGTGTGTGTGTGTGTGCATCTTGTAATGGACTGTATCCCTTCCAGTGTGTATCCTAGCCTTGTACTGGCCAGTATAGAGCTCAAGGCCCTACTGCGACCCGGCATGAGTGATTAGAAGGTAGATGGCTGGATGGAAGTATCTGCTTGAAACTGGATTATAAGGATTTCATTTATAAATTGCTTACAATTATTTTATTTAATGACCTTCACATCGAAAACTATTAGACAGACTGATACAGACTTTTTTCTGTTAATGGAAAACTGATAGACATTCATGCAACTCAATTTTTTTCTTCCCAGGAGAAAGATATTCTGATACAACCAAGCTTATGATTAATAATTAGTGGGTGGGTTCAAACCTTAATGACTATAATTCAGGTAAGTCGGATGACTGTTGTTCCAATGCAGGGGGAATGCAATTAAGTCGAGCAGCGAAGAAAATGAAAACTGCAGGCCCAGAGTCGTTTATCAGACAGAAGACTTTGATGTTCTAAAGCCCCTTCTAGCAGACAGAGTTTGCAAAGACAAGGCTGCATTTTCTATTTCTGTTTTTGTCTGACAGTAATTGGCTTCTTATGGTACTTGGAAATCTATTACCATTTCAGTTGAACTGGTGGCTAGTGGAAACCGCAGCAAAGGAAGAGACAAGAGGATGTCTGTAATGCAGACTATAACAAATAATTAAGAACCATGACTGGCCACGAATTCTGCTGAAGTTTCCGATTCTCCTTTTGAAAACCAGGCCTTTGATATGCATAGCAAAGCACTCTTATTATCATTTTGTTTGGTGGTAGTTAATGGAAAAATGCCAAATCATGCCTGGTAAGAGATAGCGGGTCATATCGCTTCCAAGTTTTTGTTTAAGTGAAAAGTAATTTCAGAGTTAAATGTGGCAGCTTCTTGTGTTATGCGTCACTGTGAGGAGAGATTATTGTCACCCAAACTAGCCACTGTTTTGGTTGGTGAAAGACACCACGTGTTTAGTGATGAACAGGGTTGGCAGCTCTCATGCATCTGACACGAGACTCACGCTTTCAGAATCTCATGTTCATGCAAGAAATCTTATGGCAAATCTACATTGTTCCATTATAACCCTAACATTAGCTACATCAAAAGTGTTGGGGTAGTTTGCAAACCATACATACTATTTACAAGGTAATACAACTGTTACATACATGTAAATGCATGCGTGCAGACTTGCGTGTCTCAAATTGAAAATCTCACTCCATCCCGCTGACCAAAGTTGGCAACCCTGTTTCATAAAGGGTTAAGGTTATTTGTACATATTAATAACCCAGACCTCATACCTAGACATTATACATAATGACACTGTTCTTTATATTTTTGTGTTTTCTGTTTCATAATAAAAATCTCAGCTAAAGTTTAACTACCATTGAGAAGTCATCTTTATTTTAGGCCATGTTAAATAGACAGCAACACTGCAGATTTTTATTAATATAATTGCTAACAATTAGTCCTTTAACACAAATGTGAAAGGTAAATACATTTACCATTTAATTTGTTGAGGTTTGATGGGAAATTGTTGTCAAATTACATGTCATAATAAAACGGAAAAGAGTTCTAAAATATTCTAAGGTCTGGCAAACAAACACGGGCAAATACATAGAGAAATACCACAACACAGCAAGTCTAATTCTCCACAGGATTTTGCTTGACATGCAGCTTTTACGAAGAATACAAGCTTGGATAAGACTAGAATATTTTTCCTATTTGAAAAATGTGGCTTTTGTATACTTCATTTCTACTACTGAAAGCTACAGTGTGGTGCTAAATTCTTAGGCAGCCAAAAATGTGTTTAAAAATATGTTTGAAGCTATTTATCTGGGCAAAAGAAAACACAAGAAAAACACATTGAAATACAGAATACAAACAAATGAATATTAATCCAATAAAAGTGATAAGAATTTCTTCTGTTCCCAAAAAGTTACTGACATGTTGTTGAATATCAATTCATTTTTTCTTTTTGACACTTGTGCCAATATTGTCCAAGTTGTTCTAGTGGTTTGTTATAAGACTGGAGCTAAAGCGGTGGTTTATTTTAAATGTGAATGCAGCGCTCACCATCCGCATGGCTTACGCTTGCAGCATTCTCCCATGCACTGGTGCCTGCAGAGAATCTCCATTGTGGTGGCCATCAGGGGGCAGTTATATTTATGGGGGTGACAGTGCTGTATCCTGTCTCTAAAATAATACACATTTCATTTTTATTATTTTGATGTGGGGTGGGAACAGGGGAGGCCATATATTTTTTAGGAAGGGCCATGCCCCCCCCCCAACCCCCCTTTAGCTCTGCCCCTGCTCCCATGTCGTCACAGGGATTTGCCTGTATGTCCTCTGCAGCCAAGCCCATGGATGTATGTATACTTACTGGTCTACTGATTCAGCAGCACCTGAAGCCTTTCAAAGAAGCACTTGGTCATGCTGCATGGCTTATCTCTGCCTGTTTTGTGGAAGGTCTTAAATATTGAGGTTAGGTTTTTGGGTGCGTGTGCTGTCCTACAGGGCTGCAGTGCCTCATGCAGGAATCTCCATTAATGTCGGATAGATAGTTAGTGCATATCTCCATCGAGATCCTGGTAAGAGCAGTCTGGAATTGGTCTAATTCTCCATTCCCACTCACAACAAAGATATTGGCTTTCTTCTGGCGTGCTCAGTGTTCAGCGATCCGTGGCATTACTCTCAACGCCCATGTATGAAATTCATCAGCCTCGCACCCCCATCCCAAACTTTGTCTGTTTTCTCTGTAACCTAACATACTATTTCCTAGGTGCACCCATTTTCCTGCTATGACAGGAGGGTACAGACATTTCATTCCACTAAAAAAAACAGCCAGTTATGAACCTGATGTATAATTGGGTATAATTCACTAGTCAAGGCCTGTGCCCAGTATAAAATTAACTCACAGGAGGGTCAATTTCTCCACAATTTTCCTCCATTAACAAGCAGGAGTCAGAGATGGCAGCACGTTTCCTTCACAGCTCCGCTTACAGGGACCCCTTTCTCTCAGGACTTCAGAGATGGCAGCCTAGACCTGAATTCCCATGTCCTCCGTCAGATTAGGTGGAGCACACTGCAAGTTATAATCAGATTATGGCCAGGAATTGAATAAATATTCTGACTGAGCTCTGCCTCGCCGCTCCTCTTGCCTGCACCGCAAGTCGTGCGACTTTCTGGTTGTTGCTACTTTAACTAAGTAAAAGGAGAATTTAACAGCCATATGGTCTACACCACATCTGCATGCCCTCCTCGGAGCGGCAGACAGAATTACATCATTTTGCAGGAAAATATATCATTATGATTGAATAAACAAAAGCAGTGAGAATACATTGAAATTCATTGGGTCTTTGCAATGTTCTGAAAAACAGACTCTGTTATAGTGCTGGAAAGGAGAATCACAATGAAGGGATTTTACATTTATTTACTTGGGTGTTCGGTCTTTACATCCATCCATCCCTCCATCCACCCCCTTATCCTGGTCAGGGTTGCACAGAGACACGGAGCCCATGGCAGACAGCCTGGAGCACAAAGCAGGGCTCTATCGTGGATGGGCTGCCAGTTCTCTTGTTGTATCATTATTCTTATTTCAGTTTGATCATATTTTTAAGATTAGTTATGTTCTTAGATTTTTTTTTGAAAATACTAAGTGACAACCCCAATTCTTTTCTCCCCTGCTACATAACTTAATGCTTTCACTGCATAAACCTATATGTGCTGTCTTCCCAAGCTTGTATGCTGAACAAAATGAGCCATCAAGTCATTCAGGTAGAAACTGTGCTAAAATGAATGTTCTTACTTGTGCAATTACATGCTAGAACAATGCATAAAGGAAAACCCACACTGTTTAAAGCAGGATGATGGTGGCTTGATTTCACAGCATCCCTGAAGCAGTCTCTTGACTCAATGACATCACACATATTGCAGACAGTTTAATATCACTGAGCTTAAAGTAATAACTGCTGGGGCAAAGTTGCAATAAGGAGTAAAATGTAAAAAACTACCTATTTAATGAATTGGTAGGTAATCTCACAGACAGATAAATAATCCTCACCTTGATTTGGAAAAAAGGCCAAATTTGCTGAATACAGGATTCCCCCATCAAAAGAAGAGTATTCCTGTGAAACCTTTCGTAAGCTGAAATGGCATAAAGCGAAGAAGGAATTACCATTAATTTTATATGGGAAACATTTTCAGCATGTCCTGACCTAAATAATACTTTACCATCATGCCAAATAATACATGAAACCCAAAATATCATTAGCATGTAGTAAAAACAGGAATTATCTGATAAATGCACATTCTTTATAAAGTAGAAATAATATAGAGATAAAGCACAGATACTCACAGACACAGTTCAAAGCTATGGAGGCTGAATGCTGAGATACAGAGTGTAGTTCCCCAGGAAGAAGCTTGGTCGCGCCACTCTTGCTGCTTGGGGAGTGCGCAACCTCGAGAACGACTCACTGCAAAACATATGCCGATCGCTATTTGCACTTTTTGCCTTTTTTCGTAAAAGTGAAAATCCTCTTCGGATTTCTTTGTGGAGTCAGTTGAAGGGAACACACCGGAGAAGCCTGAATCATAGCCTAAGATCAAGTCCGCAACAATTAACCTTGTTATAAGAACAGTCTACAGTCCAAAGTGTGAGTTGCACCTCTGCAAGATTCAGCCTTGTAAGCCCAACCCCTGAAATGGCCCATAAATTAAAAGACGATACATAAATCGCCCAAAGAGAAACCCAAACAATAATGATCATTTTAAGATGGGGTTGTTTTGTGATATGGTCATTTTGAGAGATGACAGATGGTTATGGTTTCAACTCAGATAACAGGCCCACTCAAGCAGCTCCGGTGTGTACCTCTCTCAGTCATTAGATGCACCCAGACTCTCATTTAAATCCCTTCCTGTGAGCAGATCTCTGTTTCATGTCTATTAGTTTACCCCACGGGTGCTCATACTGAAGCAACTGCGTATTTTTGTTCCTCCCATCACTGTCAACTGAAGCCTCCATTCCCTCTTCCTATTCCTGTCACATGGTTCTGTTTACCGTCCTACTGGACTAAATTTTGTAAAAAAAAAAGGAGGTTGTAAAAAAACATTTACTGACATTAAGGAGAGTGCTGTATAAAAATTAATTGAATTTAATAATGCCAAAATTTCAACCTGAGACAGGCCCAACACTGAAAGACCAAGGGACTGGTCTATGTTAGACTATTGATATTGTCATGCCCCGATCCTCCGCTCCTTCCGTGTGCCACGCCCCCTTGTTAACCCCGTGTGGAATCCCCGTGTGATCAGCTGTTTCTGGTTGTTG
>JAODJU010000035.1:23561461-23576542 GCA_026776725.1 Gnathonemus echidnorhynchus | reverse complement strand
ACATTTCTTGTTTCTCCCTTTGCTTGAATAATATGAGATGCGAGGAACTGTTATGGCAAATTAAATAGAATTAAGTAAAAACAGCTTCATTCACCTCTGTCATTTGTGATTTCTGTGCCCAGCTCCTGGTGGACCTGTCTGTGGATCAGTGTGGATGGGCGTCACTGACAGCTGGGCCCGGGGGTAATTAGAGCATCAGGGACAGCTTTGCGGCCAACTGTGTGCACAGTTCCAGGCTCTCACATGCAAGCCTTGTTTTCTGCTGCTTTATACTGCTTGCATAGACATTATAACAATATGACACAGACAAATTGCTGTTGTGCCTTGTGTCTTGCCTGTGCTCCCATAGCCTCTATCTTGGAACCTCTTTTTTTGCTGGACTTAGAAGAAAAGGGGGAGAGAACCCCAAGTGTTTGAAGCAAGACTGGAAGATTATCAAAGGGCTTTGTGTGAGGAAGTTTTGTCTTGATTCCATCTGGTACTGGGAAACGGTTGAAAGAAATAGAGGAGCACCAGTCAGAGTTCCAGAAGCCTGGGCTGAAAGCACCTTGTGGGGAGAACTCGACAACGGAAGCCCAGAACAGGAAAAGATAAAGCTGACTCCATAGCAAGACACTCCCAGGGAGAATAGAGGCACGATTCAAACAAGGAGCCATTGGGGGAAATTCAATTGCATTAAGGGACAAAATACTATTATTGTAGTAGAAATATCTTAATGAGGATTAAAATATATGAATGTATTTCCTAACTGCACAGCACATTCGGTTCAGTCATGACATTAAATAAAGAAAGTATTGAATCTGGAGCTGTCCGTGAGGGGTGAAAATGTCAGGCCTCATCTGGGTTGACTTGGCATCTCTCTCTGTACTTTCTCTGGGTGTCAGAAGCAAGCTTATTGTTCTAGCAGGTACGTCAGCTTACATCTCTGATTGCACATACAGCGTTTTTTTGACATTCCTTTCAATTTTTATGTGAAATTCAATTATAGATCATGTAGGTTGCCTGTGACCTTCATTTTTGTTGCATCTTGCAGCTTACTCACATACAGACAACAACGCCATGCTGGAAAATGTTCTCACTTGTTCAAAAACATCATAACTTTTTTATGCTTGTTAACACTTGGAAAACCTATACAATGGTGTAAAATGATCAAAAATGCCTTTTACAAATTTTGCATGTCTATAGGCTGTCTACTGTGATACATACACTGGGCAAATAAAAGAGATTAAAAGTTTATTAAAAAAGAGATTCAAAGTTAAGACCAAATGTGACTGAGGTATGGAGACCTACAGTAAAGTTTGTACTGGAGTATACAGAAGTGTAGCAAGGGGAATCAATATCTGTGCAAAAGCACGCTAACATCCTGCAATGTGGGTGCACTCACTTTGGGTTAGCCCTTGTTTTAGGGCCGTAGAACTTTCTGGAACATTGCCTCTGCAGCAAGTTTCTCTGTTTTCGTTACTATGTTTTGTCAGGAAATGCATAGGTGTTCAGATACCTCCAAAATACGTAGCTCATTTAAAAGAAAACCACTCCTGTTTCCTTTGTACTTGGGCAGCCTGGAACTCAAAAGATCAGGTCTGATGTAGGCTAGTTTAACAGCTGGGGGGGTCTTTGCAGAGTCCAAGCCAAAAAAGACTGGAAAGGCAGAACTTTCAGGAAAAAAAACAAGAAAACTGCTTGTCCCTGGCAGTCACAGGAACACAAGTTTTTCACTTGGGTAACATACCACAAGGGCCCAAGAGGCTTATTAAGAATCCTAAGTAGAAAAACAGCAGATTTTATTTGAATCCCCAAGGTGGAATTTAAGATAATAAGATTAGATTACTTATAGGAGGTGCTCATGGTTTCTCGGAAGTGTGCTATAATTTTCTAGCCTATTAATCCAGTTATTATTGCTCTTCTGCTTCTGCTTCCCGCCAGAGGAAGCTCTTTCTCTAGGCTAAAGTATGTTACACACTCACAGAAAACATTCCAAAAAGATATGGCTTGTAATGCTAAAATATTGAAAACAACCATGATGTGCAGTATATATCTTTCACGCAAAATAAGTACTCATGCTTCAGTGCCCATAACTTACAATACAAATACACAGGATTTGAAGAATAAATTGTGGCTAACTGCGATTCAGCTGATATTTTTAGCCAATGACATCATGAAAAATCATTAGTGAATGCAAAATTTAATCTGATTCCACCCTCCCATTCTTTTCTTATATGTGAGGTGGGGGAGGGATACTCTGTTATTGGACTTGCATGCTAACCACAGTTTGTCCAAAACAAACACCATATCGAACATAAGGGTGATCATGACGATATCTGGCACCAGAGAGCCCTAGGGCGCAAATCAGTGATCGATTTTGTAATTGTATCATCAGATCTGCAACCACATGTTTTGGACATTTGGGTGAAGAGAGGAGCTGAGCTGTCAACTGATCACTAGGAATGGGGAACAAGTCATTATTTGGTCAGTCCAAGTCAAGTCTCAAGTCAAGACATTGTAGTTAGAGTCAAGTCTTGAGTCATTTGTCCACGAGTCCAAGTCAAGTCCAAGTCTTTGCGCCAGCACAAGGTGGAAAAAGGTTATCCTAACTCCCTTAACTATTAAGAGGTGTGTTTTGGGCGTAACAAGCAATAAACCAATCAAAATGGCGCGTCACCTCACCTGTGAAAGGCCTCGGCGCATGGTTTTACTGCGGATCGCTATTACAATGGCGTGTTTGCAGATGTGCTCATGCGTGAAGTGAAAACACACAAGCATATTATCTACAGAAGCAACACTGTTCCACCTAAGCCAGTGATTCTCAACGTGTGGCACGGCTCCCCTGGGGGGTGACGTGGCATGGCAAGGGGGGTGCGAAGCACAACAAATCCCAGGTGGGGTGTGCGCTAAAAAGTATAGTGAAACCAATTTCTTGTTATAGTAGCATAAATGCACATAATATAAATATGGATTTTCGCTACGCTTTTATTTCTTCATACGGGGAATGTGTGCCAGTTATGTGCACCCATGCCGGGGGGGGGAATGAAAGGTCCGCTGCTTCCAAAGGGGGGGGCACAACAGAGAAAGTTTGCAGAGTTGCCTTGGTCAGCTGGCTGGTGTGAGATTTTCAATTCAAGACAAGTCTGCACAGACATTTACATGTATGTAAGAGTTTTATTACCTTGTAAATAATCTGTAGGGTTTGCCAACTATACCAACACTCTTCATATAGCTAATTTTAGGTTTATGATGGAATAGTATAAATTTGCCATGAGATTCCTAGCATGAGTGTGATGGTGAGAAAGTGTGAGTGTCACGCCTGATGCGTGAGACTGGGTAACCCTGAGGTTGAGAACCGCTGACCTGAGCCTTTTGGAGTGAAGCAGGAGTGGGATGAGTTACGTTAGCAGCGAGTGTGTCCTTGTTTTCTGGCATGACCAGATCTTCCGCGCAATGCTGAAAGCGGTATAATGATATCAGAAGATGGGAAAACAGAAGCTCACTGAAGACGAGCAGCGGCCGGAAACAGGGACTCACTTATGTTTGTCTGTCTTTTTATTTAAAATTTCGGTCTGCAGTTCACAAAATATAAATAAAAATGCAATCTTTGTTCAAACAAAACACATCCTACAGTTTTTTAGGTGTTTTAAAATGTTCAAATAGGGCTGTTATTTTCCTACGTCTCACAATTTGGATTCCTTACCAGGCTACAGACGATTCAGCTCTTCTGCCAGCTGATCCCTCCTTGCCCGTGCTGTTGCTGTCGTACCCTCCCTTGTTGGCATCGGCACATGCAGTTCAGCAGCATGCCTTGTAAAGCCCTCTAATATGTCCTCATGTAAGTCCAACAGACATCCATCATGCATGGCAATGTTACACAACATACAACATGCCACAAAGAAGGCCTCGACCTTCTGAGGGCTGTATTGTAATGTCCCACCTGACTTTTCTAAATATCTGAAACGCATTTTCAGCAATCCATATGTCCTTTCAATTATAGTACGTGCTTAATTCTAATAATGGACTCTGATAATGAAGGTTTTTTTAATGATATGGCTTGTTTGTTACTTAATATATATTTTTCCCTGTGGTGTTTCATTGATCAGTATGATTACGTGAAAGGACCACTCGTACTCTATAATAAAACATATAGAAATGAATAACATAGCAAAATATCATTAATGCACTTCAATCACATATCTGTATCAATAACGAGCGTCGTGCACCTGCACGTTTCTAAACTGCGCTGCTTAAATACTGTTTAACAATGCGCCAGAAGAACACCTTTGGGATGAATTAGAGTGGAGACTGTGAGCCAGGCCTTCTCGTCCATCATCAGTGCCTGACCTCACAAATGCTCTCCTGGATGAATGGTCAAAAATTCCCATAAACACAATCCTAAACCTTGTGGACAGCCTTCCCAGAAGAGTTGAATCTGTTATAGCTACAAAGCCTGGGCAAACTCCAGATTAATACCTATGTATTAAGAATGGGATGTCATTACATTTCATGTGTGTGTAAAGGCAGGTATACCAATACTTTTGGCAGTATAGTGTATCTCAGAAGACCTTGCATTTAGCTAACTGAAAATGCAGACAGCAGAGTATTAATCCATTCATCCATTTTCTGAAACTGCTTATCCTGTTCAGGGTCACAGGGGGTTCAGAGCATATCCCTGAAGCTACAGGCGCAAGGCAGGGAACAACCCAGGATGGGGCACCAACCCATCGCAGGGCATACACACACTCACACACACACACACACACACACATACACACACACACACACACCTATAGGCAATTTGGCAGCTCCAATTAGCCTCAGCATGTTTTTGGACTCCACACAGAATGAATCCTGGCAGAGACTCAAACCTGGGTCCCAGCGGTGTGTGGCAACAGTGCTAACCACCGTGCCGCCCCAGAGAATTAATATACACTGAAATTATAAAATTAATGTTATGGTACCCAGAGGGGGACTGTAACTTCAAGTTTTCTGGAATCATAGGTTCCAAGTCAGGTACAAGTCATTTGCCCTCAAGTCCAAGTCGAGTCCAAGAAACAAGTCATCAAATTAGTGACTTGAGTCCGAGTTGAGTCATGAGTCAGTGACTCGAGTCCCCACCTCTGCTGATCACTACTTGGTGGTGAGTTGGATCAGACTGGAGGATGTGTTCCAGCTTCCACGGGATCATACTCCTGAGCCTCGCTATGTTGGTCTATCCCAGGGTACTGGAGAATAGTGAAATACCGCACCAGCTCTTCACCTTACAAGGATACTGGAGGATTCATGGGAGTTGTCCCAGCCAGTCCACGTGTGTTCTGTTGATTTGGACAAAGGCATATGACCGGATCCTTTGGGGGTCCTGTAGGAGGTGCTTTGTGAATATGGGGTCTGAGGTCCATTGTTCTGGGTCATTTGGTTCCTGTATAACCGGAGTGAAAGTTTGGTTTGCATTGCCTGCAGTAAGTCAGACTCATACCCGGTAGGTGTTGAACTCTTCCAGGGATTCCCCTTGTCACTGATTCTGTTCATAACCTTTATGGACAGATTTTCTAGGCAGAAATTCTTGATTTCTGGCTATTTCCTGCACCAATTTTCTGCAACATCCATCTAATTCAGGGACATGGTGAGTGTGGAGCATTTCCCAAGGGGCAGAGGAAGAAACAGAAGTGCTGGTCCATAACATGCCATGAAGACATGTTAAATATGATTGCGAAACATCAAATCAGATAAACTGCATGCCTCTGGATTGAGAGAGGTACAGTAGCTGGAGTTGCTTAAACATGAACATCCGGCAGTTTAGACAAACTCCAGACAAGGAGAACCAAACTGAAAACCCTGCAGACTGAGTCAGGTTATAGACCAATGAGAACATTATATTGTTTCCAAACGATTTACAATATCCCTGCCCAAAGCCCCAAGTGAGAAAGCCAGAAGTGACAGTGGCAAGGAAAACTCCCTAGAAGGAAGAAACCTTGGGAGGATCCAAACTCAAAGGGGGAGCCCATCCTCCAGGGGCTGGTGGAAGTCAAATGAGCAAGATGGCAAATTTCCAATTCACACTGTCCCAATTTTAACATTTGAGATTCAAAGCGGGGGGCAGGCAGGTGATGGCAGGACGAACAGTGGTACAGCAGCAGGTAAAGAAGGAGAGACGTCACTGGCAGATGGGCGAGCAGGTCGGAAAGACGCCACAGGTAGTGGAGATGTCGCAGGCACCAGGGTTGGCAGAATACCTTGATAATTTTGGGTCTCCAGGCAGAACAGGCCAGGAGGAGTTTGGAAATAAAATGTACAATTAGCCAAAGTAGGGGTGACTAGAGGCAGTGCAAACAGCTAGGTGAGTGCAATATGTAAGTGCAGTATGTAAGCTCTGGCTGATATGGCTATGGCAGCATAAGTAGGAGGGAGAGGCAGGTGGGAATGCAGGCATGGGGAGTCCCTGAACGTCAGCACTCCAACTCTACAAGGGGGTGTTGACCCTGCATCGGCCATATGGTTCTGGGAAATGCGTAAGTAGGTATTCAGTTTATTTACTTTTATTCTTTTATTGTATAGAACTTGCTTTCTGAATTATACATTAAGTCATGTAGTAGGCATGGTGACTCAGGGGTATCACTGTGGCCTCAGATATCCACCGTTGGGGTGTTGAATCTGGTCGCTTTTCCTTTGTGGAGTTTGCATGTTCCCTCTGTGTCGTGCAGGTGTCATCTGATAGTGTAAAGCCAGGTGATTCTGCAGACTGGCATCTCTGATCTGCCCATTGCATGTGTCTTTATGGCCCTTAGAGGATGGAACCTGGTCTAGTGTGTCCTCCGTTCCATACTCTGTGCTGCCCATTAACTCTCTGAAATCAGCAATGCCAGGATAAAATAGAAATCTCGTTGTAGAGACATTGAATGGTCTACTTTTTAATATATACAGGTAGAAACTAAATATATTTTTAAAGCTTTGTAGAGAGAATAAAAAGAACAGGAGTCGCTGACTCAAGTGTCTAAGTCATGAAGCAGCACTGATCACCCACCTATTTGCAAATAGTGCTATTCACATGATAATGACATGATAATCTGCCAGTCGTTATCGGGTCAAGAAAACATGTTAAAATGCCCAATTTGACTCTCATAAGAAGAGCGCATGTCTGGATTGTGTTTACGCTGCCTGAGGAGCTGCAACCTTTTATTAGTATGGACAATGGAACTATTAGAATATTGATCTATTAAGACAAGCTTAAGTTTTAAGACTTCCTTCATAGTAAATATTATAGAGGTTAAGTGTTATAAATTTAACTGAGAAAAGATAAAGGTATCATTTAATGTAAGAAACCAACTCTTAATATAACCCATCTTAATTAGGTTTCCTTAGTCATGGTTTAATTAATCACATACTTTGACTAAACGTTATTAATCAAGAAAACCAATGCATTGACCACAATCACCTTTATCTTTTAACACCAAAAATAATGGTTTTAAGACCTCTGTCTTAGAGAACATTTATTGGCAAATAATGTTCATCATGATGCCCTTCAGTTATGCAAATACCTCATCCTTCAACCTTTCATAGCTGTTATCCTGATCAAATATATCACACAATGTGCCTGCAATCACACTCTTAAAATGAAGACAATTTTTTTGACAAATAGTCATAATTACAGCTAGTAGTAATGAATTACACTATATTAACCACTTAAACATTAAATTGTTTTACCAGGTTTCCCTCCTAAATTTAAATAAAAGTATAGCAAAAATTCAACACAATTCAAGACAGTTTTAATTAATCTATTGCCACAGTAACTACAGCCATATTTTGGCAATAATATGCCGAGATTGTATGATAGTCGTTCAAAAAATCAAAAATCTGGATAACAGTGATTTTACCTGTTAAATTACTGTGCCACTCCACAAACAACAATGGATAACATTATTAGATCTGTCCATCCATCTTCCTGCCACTTATTTTGTACAATTCAGGGGAAAACCCTGGACAGGATGCTAGTCCATCACACAAAAGATATCCATAATCAGATACTCTGGGCAATTTACAGATCCTTTGTAATCTAACTTCATGTCTCTGAGTGCAGGAGAAATCTCACAGAACACTGGGAGAACATGCAAGTTGCACATCAGAGATGCAAAATTGAGACCCCATACACAAGAGTTGTCAGGCAACTGTGCTACTCATTGAGTCACCCCTGTTATTGGAATATACTCATTGATTCATTAGATATGACTAAGGGGCTAACACCGAGAATCCTTTCTTTGCTGGAAAATGAATGCAGCATTTGTGAGCACATATTGCCAGCACAAAACGTAATGCTTCAGGTGTAAGGATGCCAAGGGAGGATAGTGTGAGCGAAGATGTTTATAAACCTATATTGTTCCAACTCGATTGTAATCAACCTGAGAGCTTTGGTCGTAACGTTGCACAGAATCCCAGTATTCACATCTAAACTCAAAATATTCAGTCTCATGGGGAAGCTGATGGAAGGCAATGGCCAGGAAACATTTGTTATTTGGTTCATTATGTTTAAAAAAAGTGCCATAAAGAAGCATAAATAGGATAAAAATATTGTAATTCACAATATTTGTTTTACTTTATTGAAGGCTAATACCTTAAAAAGAGGATCTTTCCAATTGCACTTTCAATTATTGTGCCTTATTATTATAAGGCTTCTGTTTTTATAACCAATTTGCCAAACAGATTTTAGATTTACATGACTGTATACGATAGGCTTCCCAAATTTCATCACACAAAAGTAAGATCGGCCCACTGGCCATTTTATAAGGTACATCTGTTCAACTACTTGCTGAAGTAAATATCGAGTCAGCCAGTCATATGTCAGCAGCACATTGAATAAAACATGCAGATACAGGTCAGGCACTTCAGTTAATGTTCACATGAAATATCAGAATGGGGAATAAAGGTTATTTAAGTGACTTTGAACATGGTGTGGGTGTCGGTGCCAGATGGGCTGGTATGAGTATTTCAGAAACTGCTGATCTACTGGGATTTTCATGCATAGCAGCCTCTAGGGCCAAAAAAAGAAAATACATACAGTTAGCAGTGATTCTCTGAGAGAAAATGCCTTGTTAATGGCAGAGGTCAAAGAAGAATGGCCAGACTGGTTTAAGCTGATAGAAAGGCAAAAACAAATCAAATAACCACTTCTCACAGCCTTGAGGCAGATGGGCTATAGCAGCAGAAGACTACACTGGGAGCCACTCTTGTCAGCCAAAAACATATAACTGAGGCTACAGTGGGCACGGGCTCACCAAAATTGTAAAATTGGAAGATTGAAAAAACGTTGCCTGGTCTTGAATTTGGAATTCCATGGACCCATCTTGCGTTCAACAATTCGGTCACCTGATCACAATCTGACAGAGCACCTACAGATTGTGTTGGAACTGGAGATTTGACATATCTGCAGCAATTGTGTGATGCTGTCATGTCGACATGGACCAAAGTCTCCGAGGAATGTTCCAAGCACCTTCGTGAATCTATGCCATGAAGAATTAAGGCAATTCTGAAGGCAAAAGGGGGTCCAACCCAGTCCTAACAACTGGGGTAGTGCCTAGTGCATGCCTCTGGAGAGCAGGGATTTCCTCCAGATTCCCCCCCCCCCCCATGGTCTAAAAACAAGGTGAACTGGATTTGCCAAAATGTCTGTAGGTGTGAATGGTATATGGGTCTTGCAATGAGTTGGCCCCACATCCAGGGTTACTCCCTGCCTTGTGTCCATTGTTTCTGAGATATGCTCTGTGACCCAATGCAGGACAAGTGATATAAAAAATGAATGAATAAAGTAAACTGATACAATATCAATATCCATGTCTGTAGTTTGTTACATAGCGACAGTATGGCTGTTGTAGTTGCTTGAGTGGTGTACAGAGCTAACTCTGTGGTTAACATACCCCCCCCCCAACAACAACATCAAGAAGAACAACAACAAAACTCAAGGAATGTCAAATGGAGCTGGCAACCCTGTTCAGGGGATGGACCTTCACTTTATCTCATGCATTTGAAGCCAGAGCTCCAAACAGAACCACCTTTGGCTTTTCTCAGATATTTCAGGCCAAGCTGCAGCCCAGTGCATTTCTGCATTTACGCATTTAGAAAATGCTACTTTCTGGCACAGGACAGCTGGCAAGAAACAGAACAATGGCAAAAGACTGGGGTGACTTATCGGTTGTGTCTCCATGGTGATTGATCATTAGCTCCTGGCCAGAGCACTTTTCAGGTAATAAAGCCTAGCTGATTGTAATTAGGCGATTTGCTTTATTAGAGTGGAAATAGAGTCAACTTCATAGTATTACCTGTAGGTTTGTTCGGGTTCTTGGGGAAGAAAAGTGGAAGATGAACGTTTAATAAAGGGAGCTTTATGGTGAACCTTTTCAGTAATAAAGTCCGTTTGTGTGCCCCACTTCAGTACAAGGTCCCGAAGCAAACTCTGCTCTTCATAAGGGATAACGACCGTACTCTTACTTCAGTGAAGGGACGAATCTAAATCACCCATATTTCAGGACAATTCGGGACGGTTGGCAACCCTAGTCACAATGAACCTGAACCTGAAGTCTATCCTAGCAGGCAATTTGGAAACACTATTTCACCCAAAAGTGCATTATACCGGTCTGTAGAAGTTGACAAGAGAAGTGCACACACAGAAAAGCATGGAGGGAGTGAATCCTGCCAGCATGGCGCCACAATTACACCAACAAAAGACAGCAAACTTGTTACTGAAATTCTGTTTAATAATGAGAGTCTTTTCAGTTAAGCACATGTTTAGTGATTGTCAGGTTTCTAATTTTAGAGCCAAATATTTGATTTAGTGTTTTTGTTCACAAACATTCGCCTTCTGTATCATAAACTGAGAGGAAAAAAGAGTGTTAGTGGACATAGTGGAGAGAAGCTTTGTCTTGTTCAAAAGAAATTACATTGTTTGGCAGTATAACTAATGCAAATTGTGTTTATATTAATAAATATTGGCAATTTTTGTCATCATTCGGAACGCAGATAAGCAAAACAATATAATCTTGTAGGGCACCAACATGTTTTCCTGGACACACAAGTGGTTCTTGGACAAAAGTTGAGAACCACTGCTTTATACCATATATACTGTTTGTACTGTATAACTGTGGCCAAAAGTTTTGAGAATGACACAAATATTGATTTTCACAAAGTCTGCTGCCTCAGTTTTTACGATGGCAATTTGCATATACTGCAGAATGTTATGAAGAGTGATAAGATGAATTGTAATTAAGTGCTAAGTGTCCCCTTTGCCATGAAAATGAACTTAATCCCAGAAAACCCATTTCCACTGCACTTCAGCCCTGCCACAAAAGTTCTGCTGACATCATTTCAGTGATTCTCAAGTTAACACAGGTGAGAGTGTTGATGAGGACAAGGCTGGAGATCACTCTGTCATGCCGATTGAGTTAGAATAGCAGACTGGATGCTTTAAAAGGAGGGTGGTGTTTGAAATCATTGATCTTCCTCTGATAACCATGGTTAGGAAACATTTGTAGTCATCATTGCTTTGCACGAAAAGGGCTTCACAGGCAAGGATAATATTGCTAGTAAGATTGAAGCTAAATCAACAATTTAGAGAGAGAGCTTCAATTGTTGTAATGAAGGCTTCAGGGCTCCCAAGAAAGTCCGGCAAGCACAAGGACCGTCTCCTAAAGTTGATTCAGCTGTGGGATCGGGGCACCACCAGTGCAGAACTTGCTCAGGAATGGCAGCAGGCAGGTGTGAGTGCATCTGCACGTACAGTGAGGCGAAGACTTTTGGAGGATGGCCTGGTGTCAAGAAGGGCAGCAAAGAAGCCACTTCTCTCCAAGAAAAACATCAGGGACAGACTGACATTCTGGAAAAGGTACAGGGATTAGGCTCCTGAGGATTGGGGTAAAGTAATTTTCTCTGATGAATCCTCTTTCTGATTCTTTGGAGCATCCGGAAAAAAGATTGTCCTGAGAAGAAAAAGTGAGCGCTACCATCAGTCCTGTGTCATGCCAGCAGTAAAGCATCCTGAGACCATCCATTTTTGGGGTTGCTTCTCAGCCAAGGGAGTGGGCTCACTCACAATTTTGCCTAAGAGCACAGCCATGAATAAAGAATGGTACTGTACCAAAACCATCCAAGAGCAGTTTGGTGAGGAACAATGCCTTTTCCAGCATGTTGGAGCACCGTGTCATAAATCAAAAGCGATAACTAAGTGGCTCGGGGAACAAAACATCGACATTTTGGGTCCACGGCCAGGAGACTCCCCAGACCATAATACCATTGAGAACTCAAGAGGAGGGTGGACAAACAAAAACCCACAAATTCTGACAAACTCCAAGCATTTATTATGCAAGAATTGACTGCAATCAGTCAGGATTTGGCCCAGAAGTTGATTGACAGCATGCCAGGGAGAATTGCAGAGGTCTTGAAAAAGGGCCAACACTGCAAATATTGACTCTTTGCATAAACTTAATGTAATTGTCAATAAAAACCTTTGATACTTATGAAATGCTTGTAGTTATACTTCAGTATACCATGGAAATATCTGACAAAAAGATACAGAAACACTAAGGCAGCAGACTCAATAATCAATATTTGTGTCATTCTCAAAACTTTTGGCTACAGCTGTATATATTGCTATTCATCACAGTTTGTCGTGGTCGATCCTGTCGTGTTCCTGATTAGCCAACAGAGGTCTCTGCTGGCCGTCCTATTTCTCCCCCTTCTTGTTCCTAATTACTCTCACTTGTTCCCTCTTAGTGTCTGGTTAATTGTTTATGGCTCGCACCTATCCCTCTTGTAGCCCTTGTTTTCAGGACATACGTGTGCCTGCCGTTGCCCAAGGAACATTATATGCAAGCATGCATGCATGCATTTGTCTCTGTCTGTTGGTCTGTCTGTGTCAGTTAGGTATATATTACATTGTGGGGACATTTGCTCCCCACAAATTCAAAATAACAGGTTTTTCTCACATCGTAGGGACCATCGTAGGGGAAACTCAATCTGTGACTGCAATCAAAACACTAAAAATGTCATGTTAAGTGTCAAGTCTTGTATTTTGTTTAGTTATTTCTGGTTACGGTTAGGGCTGGCTTGGGGTTAAGGTCTTCATTTTTGGGATTAGGGTTTTTCCCATAGAAGTGAATAGATGGTCCTCACAAAGACATGAATACAAACGTGTCCGTGTGTGTGGTTTATTGGTTCTTTATTACTGTGACCCCGGTGTTTTCCTTAGATGTTGGGTCTAGCTCTTATTTCTATGCCCTACCTGCCTTTGTTTTGACCCGTCACAGTCCTTTGTTTCTGCTTTGTGTGTCTTTTTGTTCTTTATGAAAGTCCCCTTTGGTATCTAAAAGCAGCTTCATGGATCATCACTCCTTCTCTGCTCCCTGTCGTAACAGTATTTTTAAATATTTTTATGATGTATTAGTTCTGGTGTTGCTTTTATTTATAATGTACTAATTTATCGGTATTATATCTTTTTCTCACTTTTCGTTAATTTATTGTCATTAATAGCATCGACTATGATAGCTACATCTCTTACTTTTGCAGTGACAATTGTATTTGTGCAATGATAATAAAGATATTCTATTATTAATGCCTGCAATTGTACTTGTACTGTTACTTTCCAATCATTACAGAGTTCATTACAGAGTAAAAAAAAAAAAAACAGAAAAAAACGTCACATGAAAAGTGCAAATAAGAGCGTGGACATGGGTCATCGCACACTAGTTACAATAATGTTCATTCAGCTGGCGAGCAGGATCCTGTATGGTGTAGCTATCAGACCCACAGTCAGACTTAAAGCCAGCTGGCACTTCTTCAGACGGGTCATCAGAAGATGCTCCTGGAGATATTCCTTGGCTGCATTTAAGGGAGCTTTTGATTTTCAAGTGCAAAAGGTACAATGGCAGGTGGAGCTGATTAGCGGTGATGATTAGCTTTGTTTTTTTAACAGTCGACGGGCAAATTTAATTATGATTTATAGACTTTTAGTGGGCTGATTAAAGTGGTGGATCATGAACTTTTTGCACCTTGTACCAACTATTATGGCCACGAAGAAGCTGTCGAGGGGTGTCGAAAAACGTAAGTAAACTGAACTGAAAGCCAAATTATAAATCTCATACAAATTTTTAACTTGCTTTGTGTTTAGCCAAGCCTACTTCCCCAACAAAGGTGATAATCGATGGTTAGTGTGACTACTCTGATATCATCATATCTCACAGGGCTAGCTCAACATTGTGACTGTCACTGCAGTGACCTCTAGCTGTGACCAAGTTACCTACAAACAGCCTATATTGTGAATAAAAGGAAAATGTCCACTCATCCTCTTGCGACTCAGATTTCCTTATTGTAATGCATGGCAACTTACCATGCTGTATTCAAACATGTTTTGAGTAGACTTAAAAGGATAGGTTGGTTTTTGTCACTGAATAATATAAAAAGCCATGAATATGAATAAAAAGACAGAATAATTACGAAAACCACAAAGCAAGTTTGGAAATTAGGTCAAGCATTCTTGATTTCTTAATTAAACTGTACTGTACATATGCATTTCTCTGACATAACTCCACTGCTAGCATACCTTTTCGGTTTTGGTAACAACCATTGCTGTTCCACCATTATTGTACTTCTGAATTAAAATTTTTCCAAAATATTTTTTTGTTTTGCTGCAGTCAAATGCATAGCCCTGTTGTGATCCATACTTATGTGATTAGTTGATCATTGCACATTATCATGGTGCAGGAAGGATGGAAGTGAAGGCATGCATCGGGGAAAAGTAAAGGGGCTTTATTCAAACTAAACAAAACACAAAAAGCATAAGGCAATGGACCACGATGGGTCAAAACTAGGCAAGGAGAGCGGGGGAGAAACACAGGGTGCAGGGCAAATGTAGGGGTACATGCAGTCTGTAGCAGAACATCACAGCATAATACTACAATGACCGGACTGGGGAGCTCAGGACGAGGAAGTACTACATACACAGATGAGGGAGCAGATGAGAGGCACCTGGGATCATCCACGTGAGGGCTGAAACGAGAGGCACCTGGGATCATCCACACGAGGGCTGAAACGAGAGGCACCTGGGATCATCCACACGAG
>JAODJU010000035.1:23518603-23543094 GCA_026776725.1 Gnathonemus echidnorhynchus | reverse complement strand
CATCGCAGGGCACACTCACACACCATTCACTCACACACCATTCACTCACACACCAGTCACTCACACATGCACACCTACGGGCAATTTAGTAACTCCAATGAGCCTCAGCATGTCTTTGGACTGTGGGGGAAAACCAGAGGAAACCCCACGATGACACAGGGAGAACATGCAAACTCCACACACATGGAACCCAGGCGGAGACTCATACCCTGGTACCAGAGGTGTGAGGGAACAGTGCTAACCACTGCACCAACAGTGCTAACCACTGCACCAACAGTGCTAATCACTGCACCACCATGTCGCTCCTTGTTATTGTTGTTAACAACAACAACAACAACAATAATAATAATAATAAATTTATTATTATTATTATTATTATTTACCTTTTTTTACATGGGATTATTACATTTCCAAAAACACAATATTCGATATATTTTGGAATGTTGTAACTGAACAAAATTGCTAGCTTATAGTGATCTGTGTGTGTATGTGGGTGAGAGACAGAGCAGAACGTGTTGCCTGTGTACCCATTTAAGTAGTTTCCTGAAAACACAAGATTATTTATTTTAATTTAGGTAGCAAAGCTAAATGCATTAGGGAGAAAACATCACAGAAAACTTTTTTAAATGCACACAACAGAAAACAAGTTCATGCAATACGAACAACATAAAATAAATGTGTATCTAGGCCTGGTTGTATTAATATAATACTGAATACCATGGAATAATATCTGGGTGGAATGATGAAAAATTAGATACCGCCCAAGCCTGCATGCATATAAGTAAATGTGCTTCTACACAAAGTGAATGAGCCATCTAAGCCCAACAAAGCAAGAGATTACACAATAAAGCTCACAATATAACACACAACAGAACAGAGTTCACACAGGTAATGCAGTGTGTTTGCATGTAATGCTGCTCAAGGCAAGGAGAATGTCGTATGATTAATGGTTATGTAGGAAGAACACTATCAAACACTGTAGCAGGCAGATATGTGTTGTTACTTCCTTGAAAAATAATGAGAAAACAGAAAGAACTGCTAAAGACAGACAGGGATATTCATCAATAAGTATCGGATGATGGCCGGCATCAGAAAGAACAGATTTTTTCTGTACTGTTCTGTTCTGAAGGCCCGGTCTCACAACATGAGTTGAAATGTCTTTTTGTCTTTAGCCACATTAAAACTTCTCAGTCACCCTGGTATTTCTATGTAATCTCATATTTGTTAAATCAACCACTAGCATACCATGACTGGATAATCAATAACTCATTAACTGAATAATTGTACCGGTAGAGAAATTTGATGAATACATGGAATGGCTGAGAGGGCGTACGGTTACTCAGCTTCTTCGATCATCTCAGTTCAGGGAGAGCCTAAAATCAGTGTATATAACTAAATCAACTCAGAGGCTGAACGTGTATAGTCATCGAATTTGGTTAACCAGTTCAGACTCACTTAGTATGCCTAACAAACAGGGCTGCACAATAAAAAACTGAATGTCTGATTAGTTAGTTCAGGGACTGGTTCAACAGCAGTGACTCATCTCAGCAGCCATATAGCAGTTAATCAGTTATGAGTTAATCATTCACTTTCCCTACTTTATGCTTATCTAGCATAATGCAGCTACCCCCATAGTAACTGAGTCAGGTGACTAATCAGACTAGGAATTCTGTGTATAAGTTCTAACCGGGAATTATGGTAACATCACTACTAATAAATTTAGAAGTTAGCAAATACAGACAACCTAGAAGTAATCCAAAAGTAATTTTTTCGCCGGGTATAAAAGCATCAGCTACAAATAAGAGCTACAATTAAAATCAATACAAAGAAATCAAGCTCAGTGGCCATTTAGTTACATAACTGCCCTGCACAGATAAAATAAGACATACAACTTCATCCATACCCCAGCAGATGATACACAGAGGCAAGAAAGATCTGGCTACAAATATTAACCACACAGTACATGTGGGACCTCTGATTATAAAGTGTCTCCTCAGTACAGGCTACACATAGTGAGTGTGCTAATCACACCTGCTCTGTGAGAGTTCTGGCTACAGAACCCCACCCCCCCAGCTGTCTTGTGGACCCCTTCATCAATACTCAACCAAATGACAAACGCCTCCTTTAAATATAGCAATAAACTGGTCACTACCCAGATGTCGTGACAGTCATTTGTATTGCAGGGTTGTCATTTCCTTGAAAAAATGCTAAATGATCTGGCCAAATTAAGGGTGTAGAAGCGTTTTTTCCCACAGCACTATCACTGTTTGTCGAATAAAGGACCAGTAAAACAGTCAAAATAATCCAAATATATTTGCATAAATAAAAGATTAAATTTGCATGCGTTCTCCATTCCCTCTAGTTCTACAATGTTGTCTTTTGTAGAAGTGCAAAAATTTATTTTAAATGCTTGTCCTGTGTGATCATACTGCAGTTCCGTGTCAGCATTGATTCTATGTGGTACAGACAGATCGTGCACTGAAAGGACTAAGGATTTAAGGGATTACATTATAATAATTATGACAAACATCTCCGTTTGGATAACTCAAAGTGACACAGATATTCACTAATAAAAACTAGACCTGTGATAAATCTGGGAAGCTTCACTCGCAGTCTCCCGTTGTGTGGGTGAGCAGGCAGAACATCTTGCCAAGGCTAAGTTGGGTAACAAATTAATTTGTCCATATTTCCTTTTTTCTCTCAAAGGATCATCCTCCTTCTGTTGCATTATTTTTTCAGTATTTTGATCACAGAGAAATGTGCAGTCTAAAAATCTGAGTGAAAAGAATACTGAATCTTATTAGGGATCTTAAAAATGTCTTTGGGCTTTTCTTGAACTTAGCATGCAATAGTTCATCCATCCATCCATCCATCCATCCCATAACTGCTTATCCTTAAGCTGGCTGTATGCTTCAGATGAAATTGGAATCAAGGTTGTTTTAGCAATACGACATTGTATGAGTCATAATCACCACGGTGATCACTGTATTAGTACACTGCCAATGCAGAACCCCTGAGGCAAACTCGTTAGTTTATTCTGATCCGACCCACTGTCCACAATTGGCTGAAAAATGTGACGCCACGGGGTTGGTCAGCAGGACTAATTATGCAGTTACCAGCATGCTTTGTGTTGCACTGCACATTAAATAGTGTCAATTGATATATGTATTTGTGTATTTGTTAATAGTGGCAGTCACATCTGCGTTTTGTTAGCATGTAACTGTCAATGTTGCGTAATAGTTGCTTCCCTGTCTGTGATGCTACTATAATTAGACTGGAAGTAGCTGTTAATAAACATGACAACTTCCATTTTGTAAGATCCATCATCTCCTTTATTAAAAGGACTCACACTCACCACAATACGTTCATTTGTGGTCTGCATGTGGGTCTGCTACATCGAAAACATTCTACGCCCTCTACTCTTGTGGCGTGATACAGAACAAACCAGGTGGCAACTTTCTTTTAAGTATGCGAAGGATTGTTCTTGTCGATGTGTTCAGCTTCATTTTGTCAGGACATCATTTGACTGATACACTCCTCATTAGCCTAAAGTCTTTGGGCTGCATGGGGAGACCAAGGGATCTGGAGGAAATCTATACAAAACAGGGAAAACATGGAAGCTCCACACACACACACACACACACACACACACACACACACACACACACACACACACACACACACACACACACAAGAGACAGGACTCAAAACCCCAATCCTCAAGGTGTGAGGCAACAGTGCTCCCCGCTGAGCAAAAGATGCTGCCCCATCATGCAATAGTGCCAGACAAAATGGAAACAAGAAGTCATTTTAAAAATGTGTTCTTCAGTTTCACCAAACACAGCTTATATCCTCTTATGGAGTGATGCTTGTCAGAACTTGTCAAAAACCACAGTCCATCTCGAGAGAGAGAGTCAGCTGTTCCTGCTTGTCCTAATTTGTCACCTGTTTGTCATTATGATTTCCCAGTAACTCTGGACCCAAGTGAGACCAGTGTGTGTCACTTACCCTGTTACTGCAAGAATGGCAATACTTTGGAATTTTTGGAAAAGCTTTGCTTTTAGTTTTTGTGTACTGCTTCACCCCCATCCCCCCCCCACGCCATGCCACACCACGCCACACCACACTGCCCCACCTACCAGCTCCCCTATTCTGCTAAGTCTGTCCTGAAAAGGGTATTTATTCGTTTTTAAAACCTTTCGGAATCCTGTCTGCTCATTTACAGTTTCTCTCAATTCTTCTGACAGATTCCCCAACTAAACTGCATACCCTTAAAACAATTAAATGCATACACATTTTCATTCATTTACCAGAAATTACAAATTTATAGATATATAATATAGATACAAAATCTCCAAGAGAAGGTCCATGTTTTTAGAACACATCCATCAATTTCCTTGACATACTAAGAAGAGATAACTGCGTCTTTTTAGTAAGTATAGCACAGGGCTATTCGAGTCACGGTCCTCAAAGTCCGAGCACTGCTGATTTTCCAGCTTTCCTTTACCTTTTAGCCAGGGGAGAAGCCTCTGGCCAATCAGAATCAGTGATTGTTAAACTAATTACCTGGGAGAACTGAAAGCAAGGCCTGGATTTGAAAAGCCCCGATATAGTATATTACCCACATCACAAAAAATGTATGCGCCATTTAACGACATAAAACAATTAGCCACATTCTTAAATGCATACGCAATAACGATAAGTAGCTGGAAGACAGGTAATTTTAATTTGATGTTTGAGAAGGTCTGTTCATCTGAGTTATAGTTTTTCACATTTGGATATGCAATATTACTGATTGTGCACACCAAGTAATGAATTTCCCATGCTAATATCCCAAAAATAAAATACAATTTCTTAAAAACTATAAACATCAGGGAATGTTAATAAAACTGACAGCACAGGAAGTGCTATTACCGAAATTGTTCGCATAGCAATCAGCACTTAGTCACTTGTGAAAGCCTTACAGCCCGAATAAAAATTGAAATGAATACGAGGGAGGAAATGACATTAGAATGATAGGATGTAGGTGAAGGAGGAGAGAGGAAGAGAGGGGTGAAGAATAGGTAGTGTAGAGCAAGCAGAAAAACGAGTGAAAGAGGACAAAGGATTGTGGGAAAACCGAAGACCAAAAGGTGTCTATCAGGGTTTGGTCTTGTCTGGGTTTGGTCTTGTCAGGGTTTGGTCTTGTCTGGTTTTGGTCTTGTCTGGGTTTGGTCTTGTCAGGGTTTGGTCTTGTCAGGGTTTGGTCTTGTCTGGGTTTGGTGTACCACATTACCCAGAATGCCCTGCTCCCATCTTCCCGTTTCTGGAAACTCCCAGCTGTTCCAGCATTTGTAATTGCTTTGTGACTGAATTCTGGGCACATGTGAATCATTGCCTGCCTCCTTTACACTTACCTGTCCGCTCCAGTCCTTGTAAGATTGTCAGTTTGGTTTTCCTCCTGACCCCCGGTGACATAATCCCTGCCCCACTGACTTTTTTCACCATCTGTCCATTATATTCCTCTCCCTTTAAGTGTATATTTACTGAGTTTATTGTACAGCTTTGCACAGTTTGTGCTATTTTATTCTACTATTTTATTTCTACTTATTTTATTTTTCTTCATGTATGTTCTGTGTTGTATGTGAATGTATGTTGTGTGTGAATGCAAGCACCGATACTGCCAAAACAAATTCCTAGAACGTGCAGTTGTACCTGCCCAACAAAGTGAATTCTGATTCTGATTTGAGTGGTGCAGTGCCTTTGATCTCTGGGTACTGGTCTTGTTTCTATCTCTCAAATTTTGATTTGGATTTATTTGCTGTGCCACTGGTCCTTTTTCTCCAGCTCCTGACTCTGATTTTTCTTGCCCCATCTGTACCTTTGCCTATCTGCCTACAGAACCTACCCACGTCTGGACCTTGTTGCGACTGAAGTTGAATCCGTCCAATAAAGCGATATCTCCATCCTTGCATGGAGTTTGCCTTGTCTGTGACAGTTGCCATGCCATGTCCTACACGATAAAAATGCCTCACCTGTTAGGGAGCCCAGACTGCGGAACGTTGTTCAACTTTAAAGTGCCAACAGTGATTTCTTCACTTCCTCTTCAGTCTTTTTAGAGGATTTTGGAGTTGGGCGGTTGTGCAACAGATTATGAACATATCAGAAAAAAGGGGAAGATAGAGGAAATGGGGAGACAAGATTAGCATTAACATTGGTGCTGCAATTTTACCAAAAGGGATAGTGGCCCACAGTTTTACACATCCTCCTTCCCCAAGTTTATGATGTCCAATTCCACCATTCAGCACCAACATGTGGGTGGCTTGAACATTTTTTTGATAGTGTCCTTGCAACCCTGTTCTCTCCTTCTAGGTAGCTGGTGGCATACATTGGGTGTGACCACTGCCCCTCTTCCATAAGACCTTGGTGCATAGCTGGTGCCTCCATGCAGCCCAAAGGGTGTACCCCCTGTGGCCACTAGGGACTCTAAATAGAGTCTTCATCCGAGCATCCAGGGACAGAGGTCCATGCTAGTACTCCTCTGTGTGCTCCGAGGTGGAAATATCGAACAGAGACACCTCATTCAGCTCCCTTAGGTCAATATGAAATCAGAAAGTACCATCATGACAATAGGTATAGTCTAGGGCAGTGGCGGTCAATCTTATCCAGAAAAGCCATTGTGCATGTGGGTTTTCTCTGCAAATCCTTAATTAGATTACTAATTAGAGGACTGATTGCCTTAAGAGTCCTCACACCTGGGTTTGAGCAGCTGACTTAAAGGTTACCCTAAAAAGCTGCATGCACACTGGTCCTTTGCAGATAAGATTGGGCAGCTTGGGCCTACGGGATCCATCTCTCCTCAATCAGTTCCAGCTACAACATCCTCTGGACCTCTTCCTCGATTGCTTTCTAGCTCCAGGAACTCGGTAGAGCCACTGCCGGACAATTACCCTGGAGGGTTCCGGATTATCCCCAGATGGGGCTCATTTGTTGCATCAGGGCAGCTGTCTGCTTGGCCACATACTTAGGCCAGTCTTCCATTTTCTGGTGATCTTGGGCAGGAGGAAAAAACAAGAAAGAACAGAATAATTCACAGAAGGGGCTGAATAGGACTTGCAGCTTGTTATTTGCATCCTGTTGGGCTGCAGGAATAGAGACACAAAGGCTGGCTGACTGGCGCCAACTACTGGCCTGAACCCAGCAAACCACACAAGCCCTCGCTGCTTCTCCCTTTTTCAGCCTCCCTGCTACTGATGCCTTCCTGGGGTGGGGCATGCTTCCATGCTTCTGTTCCTATGGCCAGTCACATTACGAACCTGGATTTCATCACATATACTTAGTTCTTTTGTTCGTGTTTTAAAATAATTTTTATATTTTATTTTATTTGACAATGACTGCTGTGTGAGCTTCTGAGTCTCCTGTTAAGGGTGTAGCTGGGCCACCTTCAGCTCTGCTGTAGGACTGCTGTGTGAGCTTCTGAGTCTCCTGTTAAGGGTGTAACTGGGCCACCTTCAGCTCTGCTGTAGGACTGCTGTGTGAGCTTCTGAGTCTCCTGTTAAGGGTGAACTGGAAGTTGTACTGTACATTTGTGTAGATGAGGTTGTCCTTGGTTTATGACAACCAGTTCTTGCACTGGAACCTTTTACAGCAAATGTGAGTCCAATGGGAAGTTCTATTTCATATCGGTGGCCAAGATTTTTTTGGGGGAGAGTTGAAAGAGTTTAATTACTTCTGGGACTCGTCTGCAAGCAATGGAAAAGGCATGAAATCTGTTGATGGATACAGCTTCCTGTCTAGTGCGGGCAATATTTCGGTCAGTGGTATTGGGGTGACAGCATGGCACACGAACCAAGCAACAATTTATAGGTTAGTTTACAGTCATATTCTCACCGGAGGTCATCAGCCTAAATGGCTGAAATATCACTAACAGATGGCATTAGGTTTCTACAGCTACTGGGCTCAGTCTATGATTATAGCCTAATAATACACAATTTGGGATTTGCGGTCAATTTGCAGTTAGATACATTTTAATATACGTATATCTATGTCTAGGGCTACTATTTCCCTACTCCTCACTCAGTGTCAGAAAGCGTAAATACTACTGTGCACGCTACCTGCACAAATGCTTACACATACCATGCTCTTGTGACTTTTCACTGAATTAAGCTGTTTTCAGTATATTTAATCCATATTCATGCATATTTAATTTCTTTCCACTTTATCAAAAAATCAAATATTATACCATTTTAATTATTAATGACTGAAGCTCTATTTCATTTAAAATTAAGCTGAGATTTCAAAAATATGAAGGCCTGTCTAGTTAATCAAATGTCATACCCATACAAACCTTAGTGGGGTGGAAAAAGAAAAAAAAAAAAACACTAATCTGTGTCAGACCAAGACATCCTTGAACTTACAAAGAGAACAAACACACACACACCACAAACCTATTTGTGTAAAACATAAATACAGCTTTAAAAGACCATATGGCGGACCAAACATCAATTTACATGCATGATAATTTTATGGACACATTAACACGTTATGTACAGGGCAACAAGTCTAGTATATTGCATTAAAAATTGAGTTTGTGCATTATTTATGCAATGTTTTATGAATGCATTTAAAATGCATTACATTTAAAATGCATTACAAAGTACAAGTGATGTACGATGCATGACGTTGCATAGCCAAAGCAATATTCATTTTATTGTTCAGAGAATATGTGTATTATTTATTAATGCTACAATCAATGTAATCAAAGTAGCTGTGGTATTATATTCCTCCTGAATCTCATTATATGAATATCATTTTGTTTACTACCCTTACAAGTTACCCCACAAACATAGAGGCCTAATTTATATGCCTCCATAATTGCATTATAAGTGTCACGGCAGGAAGCCACAACTGCACAGTGCCACTTTGAAATGCAAAACTCGTATTCTTTAATGTGCCAGGGGTTTGGGGTTTTGGCATTATACAATTACCATCTAAGTAATTTTTGTGACCAAAGTAAATGGAATACATATGAAATAAGAGGTTTACTGATGCTGGAACTTATCCATCTGAATAGACGATGAATTCACACCTTTAACTCACAGGAGATGTGTCGTGGGTGTATGTTATGGTACGTTCCCTAACCTTTTTTTAAATTCATGAACATAAAGATAATAAAAGTGCGATGTGCAATTTAAGTTGCTGACCCCGTGGAATGAACCTTCAGTTGGGATTAGCTAAAGTTTTCTACATGGAACAGCAGTGGCCTGCTGAATTAATGGACTGTAAATTAACTGGAGTTCCAAAATGAGTTAGTTTTTAAAAATTCCATGCTGATCTCCATCTCAGTGTCATTCCACGGTGAAATATGTGTGCGGTGTTCATTGCTATTCAATTCTCTAGCTGAGTCATTGCAGTCTTATCTTCATAAACAGTGTCTGTGAAATGGAATAACAGAAAACAGAAAAAAAACCTGAAAAAAATCATTTGACCTTTACAAAACTACAAAATTAATAAAATACTTATTTTCTAATACCACTATATTCAAACATAATTATACTCATCAAATTCATGTTTATCTGTATTTGGAAGTTATGACCTTCTAGTGAAACTTCACTTTGCAATCATAAGTAGTAGATACTAGACAAAAAAAATTCTCTCATTCAGATCAGCACATTGTCTTTGCTAAGCAAAATTTCAGTGACATAAACACTGTTTTATCCCATGAAGTTGCAAACAGGTTTTATCCATCCTGCTGGTGCTGATATGTGTCTTCATGGATGCCCATCATGCCAGTGTGTCACTGCTAACCCATCATTCCTTTCTTCCCCTCCATGTCTGGGTGCCCAGGCCTGTGACCTCAAATGACACCTCAGCACAGACCAACCCAGCAATCAACTTCCCATCCATGGCTTTCCTACATGCGGATGGGCAGATTACTGCGATTCCATTCAAACCGTACTTCTCAAAACACCTACGCTCATTTCTCCCTTCTATAAAGTTACATGCCCAAGGGAGGCTGGACAGCCAGGTGACCATTGACCCCAAGATGTTTTTTCCACTTATAACTACAATAAGAGTTTTTGTTTCCTCACCCTAGTTGTTTCCCGGCTTTTATTTTCACTCACAGCCTTTTATTGCTGTAAAACACTGACATGCCAGGTAATCCGCAATGTGCTTCTTGTAGATCACACTTGGGGAAATTTGATTAAAACTATAACAATGCATTTAAAGAATTAAATTTAATTGGACAATAGTTAGTTGAAAAATGGTTGTTGAAATGGAATTACTGTTTTTTCTCTAACTTTTGTTTTCCAGAAAATTGAAAATTATGGTATAGTATAGTATAAATACAGGCAATAAATTCACATAAAACTGAACCGTGCATGAATTGACCTTCAAGCAACTTTCATTTTTTTTTTTTTAAATTGACTCTTCACGTATTATGTTAAAAGAAAATCTCAAATATTTCAAAATGTTTTTTTTTTTACTGTTTATTGTCAATATGAACATAGCTGTTAATGCGTTTTTGTTGACTACCGCTCTCTAGTGGATTTGGACAATGGTAAAGCAACCAGGGAAAGTAAGAATTCAGTCGCATTCTTTCCATTATTATTCATGCTGTTTCTAAAGTCAATGTGGCAGCCAGCAAAATAAATAAAAATAAATATATAGCTGCATGCGACGGCGCATTGTACTGTGGTGCTTTTCCTGTGTGCCAAAACATGTACGTCTGTGCAGAGAGTGCAGTCTGCTGCTCCTCCTGCTTTTTGGGCATGGCAGAGCAGAACTGCAGGAGAATGAGCCACGCCCAGCCGTGCCCCTCGTAAGGCACCTGTCATTTGTCTCAGGAGGTGCTGCAAGGCAGGAGTGAGCATGCATGAGCACTCTGGGGAAAAAGAAAATCAGCCCTCAAAAACAGCCGCAAATGAAATATCTGGAAGACTTCAACCTAAGAGGTTTCTTCTTATTTGTACCCGCTCCTTTTGAATGTACATTGCTGCTTTTCATACTGCAAACATAAAGAACTGATTCTGAAGCTCTTCTCATTTTCTTTCTGTTTCCACATGTTAGTTGAGTAACACCACGGTCTGCGCATGGTGCTGTCAGCCTCCTACCTGCCAGTGCAGTTTCATTTGCATAGAGGAAAAGTCATCATGAGGACTGAAGTGCCTAAGCAGCTCCAAATGAACCGAAATGGCTATTGAATCCCTATAAGGACCAGTCACTTCTGTACTGTAGCAGATCACTGCAGACTTATCAAGTACTGTCTGCCTATGCATATTTTTGAGCTGGTTTTAGTCTTTCGAACCTCAATAAACATCTCAATAACACCTGCTTTTATATCATTATTGCGATATTTAATATTTTCTATGATGATGGTTAGACACTTATAGGCTGAACAAACTTGCTGTGAAACCAGACTGATATGCGCTTGGACCTCACCTGTCCTGAAGCTAGTGGGCTGCAGAAACAGAGGCCTGCATTGGAGCTTGTTAATTGATTTATTGACTAACATGACAAGTGGCCTGCCCTCTCCAATTGCATGGCTGTTCAATCAAAGGTGCACTCAGTTCAGTGGCATCAATATGCAGACGCCGTCTGTCTCGGTTTCTGAGCACCTTTTACGTGCCGCGCTGCGCTCTTCTAAACCGTCCTGCAGCTATCATTTGTCTTTCTCTTGCTTTAACACCTGAGCGAGTTCTGCATTTGTGCTCCGTCTCCCCACTTCCCTTGTAATGACGTTATGTTAAAAGGGCCGTCATCCTCGTTCTCAGCCGCACTCAGACATATGTCTAATCCCTCCCACTGATTCTGAACCATTTCTTAGCTGCTTATTCATCATTATCTGTGGTTTTACATACAATCTGAGTTTTCACCGGCTCTGACGTGAATTGCTGCAGCTGTAAACATTTCTCAGAGTCTCATAAACCTTATTAGGGCCTGAACCAACATGGCATCGACGTGACCTTTTTCGGACCATGTGCCCAAATGACTTCTTGCGCCCCCTGACAGAATCTACTGGTGGCTGCATGCATGATTTTCAACATACACATCAGTCAAAAAATATCAGGGACTCTCCCATTGCTTTACATAAACGGCGTTCCTAATTTTCAGGTAGAGTAACAGAGCAAAATGTATAAACTATAATAAAATGGAGCATGCAATCCAGAAGTAACAAAAGGAAAGGACTGAATCATAATAAATCAAACATATTTTCTTCTAATCAAGGGAACTGTGGTGGAATTCTAATAAAATATATAACATTTACAGCTTGCGTCTAACAGTGCAATGATATGGTGGGAGTATTATATCATTAAAATGTTGTATAATTGGAAGGCTTCTGATTGGTGTGCCATGTGTTTACAGATAGGAATCGGAAAGCCTTTTGCTAATTGCTGCTTTGACCACAGCAGAAACATATACTGTACTATGGGAAGACGACTATAAAAAGTGCGACGTTGTGGGTCTATGCTTCACTATAAGGTTTCACTAATGCAGAGACACCCATGAAGTATAAGATTCATTTATCTTACAACTATAACAATAAGCTCTGACTGATAGAAGTCCAATGAGAGGTTGTCCATTGGGTGTTTAGTGCTCACACTGATTAAAACAGCATTCAGGATTATGGGATGTTTGATTTAAGGTTAATGTCATGTATCTTAGTTTAGGCTTTAATGAATCATACAGCAATGCCCAGTTTTGACTCGATTTCAGTAAATGTAGATTTTTTTTGGAACCAGTGGCCACTGAATTAAAAATACTTGTGCAAACTGAAAATTGCTACATTCTAAGTCTGGGAGTCAGGAATGTGAAGGGGGCCTTGACTGAATGTCAGGACCTCTCCCATTAGGACATTAATATTATGAACTGGAGGTCTGGAGGTGTGGATGTGTTGGAGGTTTTATAGTTTAAACAGTCGTTGCATGACAACGCTGTGTGGTGGGGTATTTTGATGCGGCCTTGCTGTGTTTGATTGATTGCATAGAGAAGGTCTACACACTTCCTGCATAACAAGTTCAGCGCTGATGAACGCCAGATCCATCATAGGACTGACATTGACCCCTGTGGAGGGTGAGGAGAGGATGGTGGCAAAATTGGAGAACATGGTAATAATTCTGCCCATTGCCTCCATGGGGCTCTGTCTGGCAGCACCTTTAATCACTGGCACGTTCATCCGTGGTGTGTGAAGCACTAGTGGGGATCTTCTCTGCCTGCGGACTTGAGATGGCTGCCATTGTTCGCATCATCACCTCAGCCATAACACGCAGCATTTAAAAAACTCCATCTTACAGATTAGCGCACGACTATGCACATGACATGCATATAGCAGGTTTTATCCCCCTGTTTCATATCATATATAATAGATAAAGGGTGGAGATTCCATATGCAGGTCCTGGGAGATCCTGAGTTTGAATAAAGCTGAAAAGGTTTTTCAATCTATAGAAGCCCGTTGTATGATTTATTTTTTTGGCTTGTTTTTTTCTGAATACTCCATTCGAAAATGTCCATTATTGAGTTTCCATTATTCAAATTATTTAACTCTGAGGGCACATACTTTTATTATCAATGTATTTTTAAGTGTTATGCTAGAAGGTTCATCCATTAACAGCACTTATAACCAGTATAGGGTAGCAGTGAGTTTGGAGACCCAGAGCGCAGGGCAACAACAAAACAATGACAGCAAAAAATTAGACAGAAAACAACTAAAGACTTAGCCCCAAAATTCTCTTTATACAGTGTGCTTAATGCAGTAATTTATGGGACGTCAGTCTTTTTCTTTCCTCTTTCACATTTAATAACATGTTAGAAAAAGAATGAGAATACACAGCCTATTTAATTTTTTACAATTGTCATCATGCTTGAGTATCAAACGCTTTCTGTATCAAAAGTCAAAAGTGTGCTTCACGTTCATTTATTGCGTAGCTTTGCAAACTCGCTCGCTTGCCTGAATCCAGCCATCTGACCCTCAAATCCTAACAATGCAATTAGTTCAAATGGGGCCAGCTGGGTTGCATTAATTCTGTTACCTGTGGGCGCAGGGGGTTGGTGATCAATTGCCATGGAAACAGAAAAGATCGCATAAACCCAGCTTCACACTGACAAACACTTCTTTGCCTCTCTGCTAAGAACAAGGAGATACTGATGTCTGTTGGTCTGGCCAGCTCCACATTTATAAGTTAAAAAATGGCTAATTTCAGATTGATTTTAATCACAGTTTTCTACCTCAAATCTATTTAATGTAGACACTTAGAATAGTAATTATACGAATGATGCCCATTCAGTTGTTTTAATGTTCAAAAAGGAAAATGACCTGTAAATCTAATATAAAAAAGTCTTTATTAACTTTCTAGCTAGGTGCTATGGGTCAGTGCATTGGAAGTGTATATATGATCTAGTACATTCTGCCTGTCCTGTCCTGAGGTGCGGATCTGAACCTATTTCTTACACTTTCAATGTGACAGTGATCAAGTGTGGCTGTGCTAGACATTTCCAGTGATTGAGGAGTGCAGCATGATAATTCCTTATGTTACTAAAGTGCATATAGATGACAAGATGTTTTCTGCTAAATCTTTCCTGATAATTTCTATTGTGAAATCCTGCCTTGTTATCACTGGCATGTATACTAACAGAGTGTGTGTGTGTGTGTGTATATATATATATATATAAAATATCTTTTTATACTTTTACAAAAAAATTGACCAGTATAAAATATTTAGACATGCACATGTTTGTATTAATATCTTTGTGGGGACTGTCCGTTCATTTCTATGGAGAAAACCCTAATCCCAACTAGACACCCCTAACCTATACCCAGCCCTCAACCTAACCATAAGTAACCATATAATAATAATAATAAATAAATTTTAGTTTTTTGATTGTAGTCACAGATCTTTATAAAGTTGAATTTCTCTTTGTAGGGGAGGGAAAAAAAAGTCTCTTACAAGGTCAAAATAACTGGTTTTTATCACATTGTGGGGACATTTCACAATGTAATATATACATGACAACACACAGACACACAATCAATTTGTCATGTGCTTGGAAGGATGGAGGCAAAGGCAGGAGTCGGGGAAAATGGAAGGGGTTTTATTTACCAAAATGCTATATAAAAGGGCAAAGAAACTAGACCGCGAGGGGTCAAAACAGGGCTGGGAGAGCAGGTGGGGAAACACAGGGCACTGGGTAACCAAAGGGGTAGGTTCAGGCAGGCAGCAGGATCTCACGCACACAACAATACAATGACCAGACTGGGGAGCTCAGGACAAAGAGGCACTATATCAGGGGTGGGCAATCTTATCCACAAAGGGCTGGTGTGTCTGGAGGTTTTTGGGGTAACCTTTAGGACAGCCAATCAGTCCTCTAATTAGTAACCTAATTAGGGAGTTGCAGCAAAAACCTGCATACACACTGGTCCTTTGTGGATAAGATTGCCCACCCCTGCACTATATACACCACAGATGAGGAGCAGACGAGAGGCACCTGGGATCATCCACACGAGGGCTGAAATGAGAGGCAGGGTTAAACGAGGAACAGGTGTGGCTTGTTAGCGCCACACCACGGAGAACACAGGGGAAGAAGGCATGCGGGGTGTGACACAATCACAGTTAGCCTAGCTGCATCTCATTGGATGGCTGGAGGAACCCAGAATGCATGGAGAAAACAAACATCGGGAAAACATGGACAAAACACACACAAACAGAGTGGAAGTGTGATTTGAACCAGAAACCTGGAGATATGAGGCAACGTTTCGATTGTGACACCAAGTCACCCCAGGTGATACAGTATAGCCAGTAACTCATAAAACAAATTTAATAGTATCTATTTTCACCTTGGTAGCAATCTCCTTTTGCTAGTCTTACTAAATCATACCGTCAGTATGTTTATCTTGTAGTTTTATGACATTTGAACGTCATAATTGGTTATTAAAAAATTAAGACATTAATAATAAATGCACAGTCTGTTCACAATTAGCGGTTTACCACGTTGCCAGCAGAAATAGTCTCTGCGCCTGTGGCATCATTAATTATGGTTCCCATAATGTGCGACTGTGGAATTTCAGTCACAGGTCTTAAGCAGTCTCAGGCTGAATAGGAAGGAAATGCACATGAAAAAAAGCCAAAAAATGCTAATTTGTCCCATTTCATTTTTATGCTGATGCATAAACGGTCCAACGTGTCTTTAAATGGAAAGTCAGTTTGGCATTGCCTTCCTTTCAGGGAAAAAGAAAATTTCATGCTTTAGGTTGTTATCTCTACAAATGACTAGCTGGCCTTATACTTTTCAGATTGTACTTTGAACACTCTGAGGGCATTTTCTTGACTTTCCGCTGCTTTTTTTAAAGCAGGTAAAGGTTCAGTTCTGCCTTGGCTTGACAAGCTGCTTCATCCTCAGGAGATCTTGACATGATATTAAGCTATAGTTACAAGCCAATCCTTGAATGTGGAACCCATGGGAAATCTTTCAGATCAGGAACACAGCGTTTTACTGCAGGAGCCAGGTGTCTGCACCAGTGAGCCAAACAACAATACGATATATTTAGTATCGAAAATGGATACAAACTACCATTACTTGCCACCAGGGACTGTATTGTGAGATGAGAAATCTGCCTTTGTTAGCCCTGGTGAATGTTAATTTGCTGACAGGATGAGAAATGGTCCCATGCTGACAGGTGTGAGCGGAGCCAGGTGCCTCTCATGATCAAGTCTCAGAATCTATGTCTCTTCTCTCACAGCGAGAGCTGGTGAAACAGCTGCAGCAACCTCGTGCAGGGAAACCTAAGATCTTTTAATTAGGAGTAGTAGTGTCATTAATTACCTTTTGGAATGATTTGCCACACACTCATTTCTTAATTTCAGTGTGAGCTTCCTGTTGCCTTTAAATTCCCAGCCTGTCATTTCTTACAGCAATTTACTATTCCTTTGAAAGAGACTCTACATTGCAATTTAATCAACTTCTACCATCTTTCATCTCCCCATCTTGAACATGATGACAGTGCTAGATGCTGAAATTTCTATTGAGGACAATATTTTGTAATGCATCCATGAGCATAGATAGGGTCAGCACAGGGTACAGGTACAAGGCAGGGGAACATTCTGGATGGCATGCCAGTTCGTCCCAGGATACAAACACATTTTTTTTGGTGTTAAGGGCCTTGCTTAAAGTGATATGGATACTCTGTCGGCCATAAGATGGGATGGGAAGGGATTACTGTCCTACAGAGATACATAGCACCCAATTCACACAGTATGGCCAATTATGAGACACCATTTTGCTTCGCTACAGGTCATGGGACTGTAGATGGGAACCAGCAGGCCACTCATGGAAACGCCATGGAAACCTACCTCTTTCAAAAGTACTGGGATTAGCATTTCCAGGATTATACTTTTATTATTAAAAAAAAATGTACAACATTAACACATATAACATTAACAAAGCTAACAATTCATGCTTTCACAGGCAAGCCGATTAGTTAATAAGTTGGTGATAGCAGAGTGTACCTGGAAAATGACTGTATCTCTGCTCTGCTGGCAGATAGATGCCACAGACATAGTAAAACATCAGTCATTTATTTTTTTTATTGGCAGTAACACCACCATACTGATATTCAGTATTTAGTAATGTATTTTGTTTCCCTTTTGTTATATAAGCCTTCCTTAATAAAAAAAAAATAGTTTTATTTATGTAGTATTGTATCTGATCTTTATTAAATATTTTAATAATTAGAAAAAACACTTACAATTTAAGACTATATTATGCCAGAATTAGTATTAGTGTGCTTATTTAGATGATGCCCTAAACCAAACTCTAAATCGCTATGAGTTTAGAATGATATGATTGCACTGAGTAGGCGGGAAACATTTATAGCCTTTCAAGTAGCAGCTCTGAGGGTGAAGGTGACATTCACCCTGCGGAGCCTCTGTGGACACCATGATGGATGGACATCCAGAAGATTACCTGTAGCCAATGATATGCATACTGAAGCTCAGTATATTTCCTGGCTTCCTCAAAAAAAAACAACCTAGGAATTCCTTTTTTCAAAGCTTTGCTTGATATAGGAAAGTGTTGTTTTCATTTCAGTGGTTAGGTGGCGTTTGCTGTGTCTCTTTTGTCACAATTCACAGCAAGTCATTGTTTGAAATGATACAAAGCTAGACAAGATTGTAATGTAGACTGATAGTGTTAGGTACTATGAGGCTGATATAATGACTATGTGATTGCAAACATACATTTCCACAAAAAAAAAAAAAAACTGAGAAGTGAAAAATATTGATTACCTGTCATGTAGCATGGGGCACGGACCGGGGAAACAGGAGCAGGAGTCAAGGAGTCGGGTGAACACAGGGTTTAATTAGGGAAAATACGCTCAGGAACATACGAAGACTTCACAACATCAATGACTGGACTGGGGAAACATACTCTAATGTGGACTTAAATACAAAGGACTAATTAGACACAACTAGAAACAGCTAATAACACGGGGATTCCACATGAGATAGCGAGAGGGGCGTAGCACACAGGAGGAATAGCAAAAGCAGGGCATGACAGAACTCCCCCCCCCAATGGCGCGCACTCTGGGCACGCCTAAAGGGACAGAAGAGACAAGACTGGGGACACAACAGCACCTGGGGAAACAAAAGCAAGAAACATGAATGGGCCAATGGAAACAGGACTGACACACAGAATAAGCACAAAGAGAACAACCATGACAACAAATGACAAACCACAGGGAAGGGAGACAGACACAGAGGCATCAAAGACAAAAACACAGAACCCATGGACACTAAGGAGGGGGACAATGAAGGGACAACAGCAGGGGGCACACTGACTAAAGGAGGACAGGGACCAGGAGGGAACAAGGGAGAATCAACAAACGGGGAGGGAACACAAGGAAACCACCCACAGGGGGAACCACACCAGGGGGCAAGGAGGCAAAGGGCTGGGGGAACCAGGGAGCTTGAGGGAACCCCGGCGGGCAGAAGGCGGGAGCAGCAGGGGCCACAGGCTACCACTAGGCTGGAGCCAGAGAGACCCTCAGTGACTGCAAGGAAGGAGGCAGAGGGGACATCGAAGGGGGCGAGGAGGAAGGCGGAGGGACTGCTGGAGGAGGCAAGGAGGGAGCAGAAGCTGCAGCAGGCAACGGCAAAGCCACAGCCGGAAAAGGCGCAGGTGACCGATCAGGTGGAGCTGGGGGAACTGCAAGCGACCAACGAGGCGTCGGAGGCGGGAACACAGGCCCTGATGAGTCAGCACAGGGGGAACTGTAGGCGACCGCAGGTGAGCCAGGGGTAGGGCGGGTGGGGACCCACGACCCACCCCGGCGCATGTATCGTATCTCTCTGCGGACACTGAGAGACGGGTCCTGGCCGAGATCTGCCGTGATAGAGTGGTGGTTGGGGTGACCCACCGGAGGGGTCCACTGGGGTAGGAATCAGGGAAATCCCTGAGGGGTCCCACTCAAGCTCCTCCTCCATCTCCACCAAAGGGGGAGGAGCGGTGGTCCAACAATCAGGGACCTCCACGGGAACTGGAACCAGAGAATCAGGAACCAGGAGGACTGCAATCATGGGGACTGGAGCCGGGACTGGAACCACTATAGCGGATGCCTCCTTTATAGGGAACTTGGGTATCCGAGGAATTGCAGTGCAAGCTTCGGGCGCCAGCGAGGCAAACACTTCTGGATTGAGGATTGGAAGGGGCTCCTCCCGACATGCCGCAGGAGAAATAGCGGAGACCGAGACAGACGGACCTGTCTGCATTCTCTCCGCTTTTTCTTTTTGCTTGTCGCTTTCAGCGGAGCCTGGGGCACTTCTGGCAGCTCTGTCAGTGGACCATAAGGCAGTCCACTGTCCAGGGCTACCCACCACATCATTGTCTCTGCCACCCCTCTCCTTAGCTGCCGCAAGTTCTCTCGCACCTCTTCAAAGATATTCTGGCAGAGCTGCATGCCACTCAACTTGCTATCTGCTGTAGGCGCATGCCACTCGCCTTACTATCTGTCGGAGGTGCATGCCACTTAGTACCATCTGGAGGCACATGCTACTCGACTTACTATCTGCCAGAGATGCACACCACGTTGTTCTGCAGGGGCGCATGCTGCTCAACTTACCATCCGCTGCCATTGTAAAAGAGCATTGTAGCACAGCCCTATATAATACTTAAATCCTGATCTGCTAAGACACCAACTTTAAGTGAGGATTCTAGGATTAACTGACTTCCCCCAAACCGCCCCCCCCCCGCACACACTTACACTGCTCTTTCATAAGTACTTGTACCTATAACAGGGGTGCATACTCCATGACATACTATCAGCCAGAGGCACATGCCGCTTAACTTACTATCTGCTTACTTGAGTTACAACCTTCTGGAGGCGCACATCACTCGACTTACTAGATGCTTACCACTTAGTATCTGCTGGAGGCACATGCTGCTTAACTTACAATCTGCTGGAGGTGCATGCCGCTCAACTTACAATCTGCTGCAGGTACATGCCACTTGACTTGCGTTCCACCGGAGGCACCAACCACTCAACTTACTATCCACTGGAGGCACACGCTGCTGAACTTACTATCTGCTGGAGGTGCATGCTTCTCGACTTACTATCTGCTGCAGGTGCATGCCACTTGACTTACGTTTTACTGGAGGCACATGCTGCTCGACTTACTATCTGCTGCTGGTGCACAACGTTCGACCTACTATCTACTGGTGGTGCACACCGCTTGACTTATGTTCTCCCAGAGGCACATGCTAATTAGCTTACTACCCACTGGAGGCACACACCACTTGACTTATGATCTGCTGGAGGTGCAAGCCACTCGACTTATAATCTGCCAGAGGTGTATGTCACTGAACTTAGTATCTTCTGCAGGCACATGCCACTCGACTTACTATCTGCTGGAAGTGCACAGCACTTGACGTTGTATCCGCTGGAGGCACACACCGCTGGACTTATGATCTGCCAAAGGTGCACACCGCTGGACTTATGATCTGCCAGAGGCACACATCACTTGACTCACGATCTGCCAGAGGCACACATGTCTCGATTTATAATCTGCCTGAGGTGCATGCTGCTCAACTTGGTATCTGCTGCAGGCGCATGCCACTCGATTTACTATCTTCCGGAGACGCACGTTGCTCATCTTACGATCTGCTAGAGGTGCATGCTGTTCGGCCTACTATCTGGCAGAGGTGCACGGTGCTCAACTTGGTATCTGCTGCAGGTGTATGCTGCTCAACTTACTATTTGCTGGAGGTGCAAGCCACTCGACTTACGATCTGCAGGAGACCCATGTTACTCGACTTACTACCTGCTGGAATGTGCACGCCACTTGACTTATGTTCTGCTAGAGGCACATGCCATTCAACTTATGATACGCTAGAGGCACATGGCACTCGAATTGATCTTCTGGAGGTGCATGCCGCTCCACTTATGATCTGCTGGAGGCGTATGATGCTCGACTTACGATTTTCCGGAGGCACATGCCACTTGACTCATTATCTGATGGAGGTGTTCACTGCGGCACAAACTACTCGATTTACGATCTGCTGGAGGGGCATGCTGCTCAACCTATGATATACCGGATGTACACACTACTCGACTTAGTAGGTCTAGAGGCATGTGCCTCCAGCAGATAGTATCTGAAGGAGGCACACACCTCTTCACTTGCTATCCACCAGAGGCACATGCCACTTGACATACTATCTGCCGGAAGTGCTTGCCACTTGATACACGATCCGGTGGAGGCGTATGCCTCTTGACTTATGATCTGCTGGAGGCACACACTGCTTGACTCACGATCTGCCAGAGGCGCATGCTGCTCGACTTGCTGCCGGACGTGCACGCAACTTGACTTATGTTCTGTTGGAGGCACATGCTATTTGGCTATTTTACTATCCACCGGAGGTGCACACTGCTTGACTTACAATCTGTAGGATGCACAAGCCCCTGGACATGAGGAAGAGTTCAAGGTGTTGACTTGGCCTCCAATTTCCTCAGATCTCAACCAGATTGACCATCTGTGTGATGTGCTGGACAACCTTGCACCTTACAGGACTTAAAGGATCTGTTGCTAACATCTTAGTGCCAGATACCACAGGACACCTTCTGAGGTCTTGCGGAGTCCATACCTCGACATGTCAGTGATGTTTTGATTGGACCTACACAAAATCAAATAAGTAGTTTTAATGGAATGGAAATTATACAGATATAATTACCCAGAGAAACATTCTAAAAATACAATTCATCCTTATAATTAGAATGAATTGCCTGCCATTGTAAAAGAGCATTGTAGCACAGCCCTATATAATACTTAAATCCTGATCTGCTAAGACACCAACCTTAAGTGAGGATTCTAGGATTAACTGACTTCCCCCAAACCCCCCCCGCACACACTTACACTGCTCTTTCATAAGTACTTGTACCTATAACAGGGGTGCATACTCCATGACATACTATCAGCCAGAGGCACATGCCGCTTAACTTACTATCTGCTTACTTGAGTTACAACCTTCTGGAGGCGCACATCACTCGACTTACTAGATGCTTACCACTTAGTATCTGCTGGAGGCACATGCTGCTTAACTTACAATCTGCTGGAGGTGCATGCCGCTCAACTTACAATCTGCTGCAGGTACATGCCACTTGACTTGCGTTCCACCGGAGGCACCAACCACTCAACTTACTATCCACTGGAGGCACACGCTGCTGAACTTACTATCTGCTGGAGGTGCATGCTTCTCGACTTACTATCTGCTGCAGGTGCATGCCACTTGACTTACGTTTTACTGGAGGCACATGCTGCTCGACTTACTATCTGCTGCTGGTGCACAACGTTCGACCTACTATCTACTGGTGGTGCACACCGCTTGACTTATGTTCTCCCAGAGGCACATGCTAATTAGCTTACTACCCACTGGAGGCACACACCACTTGACTTATGATCTGCTGGAGGTGCAAGCCACTCGACTTATGATCTGCCAGAGGTGTTTGTCACTGAACTTAGTATCTTCTGCAGGCACATGCCACTCGACTTACTATCTGCTGGAAGTGCACAGCACTTGACATTGTATCCGCTGGAGGTGCATGCCACATGACTTACTATCTACCAGAGGCTGATGCCGATCAACTTACTACCTACTGGAGGTGCATGCCTCTTCACTTATGATCTGACTGAGGTGCAAACCACTCAACCTAGATGCTGCTTGACTTACAATACACTGGATGCACACACTGCTCAACATAGTATCCGCTGGAGGCACATGCCTCTTCACTTACTATCCACCAGAGGCACACACCACTTGACTTACTATCTGTCTGAGGCACATGCTGCTCGACTTACTGTCTGCTGGAGGCAATGTTATGTGTGCCTAGTGCTTTGCTTTGTTTGTTTTGCTTTAGCCTACAGTCCACTGCTCGCCGTCCATCCATCTCCTCAGCCTGCCCTCCACTCCACCTCCAGGATCCCATCCACAGCTTTCCTTACCTCCAGGTCCCAGTCATCCAGTCATCCTGACAGCTTTTTGCTCATTGATTCTGTTATTGCGTGCCTTTCTGACCTGTATATTGCTTGTGTATCGATCTTTGATTTTTTTTCTGGTTTTTGATTCTCACCTCGCCCTTTTTGTACCTTTCATGTGTTCAATTTACTATTTGACTTTTGATTGCCCCACTTGGCCGTGGTCACTCCTGAAGTCTTTTGCATCGACTTTCTCAGTGTCAAAATTGTGTGTGAATAAAATACAAAAATATATCCCTTTGTCCATTGGTGTTCCCTTGATCCCTTTACTCTGTTTGTCACTTTATCCCATCCACCCTTCCCCTTATTACTGTTACGCTCCAACCCTAGACTGGAGCAAGCTGCTCAAGTTATGCTGGAGGTGCACGCTGCTTGATTTACTCTCTGCTGGAGGCATGCCTCTTGACTGCTGCATGCGCGCATTGCTCGACTTATTATCCACATGTCACTCGTCTTACAATCTGCCGAAGGGGCACACCGCTCAACTTACTTTCTGCCGGAGGTGCATGCCACTCGACTTATTATCTGCCAGAGGCACACGCTGCTTGACTTGCTATCTGCTAGAGGCGCATGCTGCAACCACACATCACTCGACTTATTATGTGAAGAAGGTGCACTCCGCTCAACTTACTATCTGCTGGAGGCTCACGCTACTCGACTTACAATCTGCTGGAGGTGCACACTGCTTGATTACTATCTGCTGTATGTGCATGCCGCTCGACTTACTATCTGCTAGAGATGCACACTACTCAACTTACGATCTGCTGGAGGCACATGCTGCTCAATTTACTATCCACTGGAGGTGCCTATAAAAATAATATTGCTTGACCTATGACCTGCCAGAGGCACATGCTGCTTGTGCAGAGCCCTCTGTTCCTGGCGATCGGTAGCATGGGGTAAGGTACAGCACAACAATAGCTCGGTAGCATGGGGTAAGGTACAGCACAACAATAGCTCGGTAGCATGGGGTAAGGTACAGCACAACAATAGCTCGGT
>JAODJU010000035.1:23506381-23518503 GCA_026776725.1 Gnathonemus echidnorhynchus | reverse complement strand
AGCATGGGGTAAGGTACAGCACAACAATAGCTCAGTAGCACAGTCACCACTTACTCTTACATGTTGTTACATGTTGTTTATTTTCTGTTAACGGGGCTGCTGGGGTGCACACCTGTGGCTTGACTAGCATGTTGAGATTCAAACAGAAATATGTCAGTATCATACCGTTTGCGCATCAGTATTTACCAATATGTGAACGCGCGACGCGTAGCAGTGACTGATAACCACAATAGATTATGGTCCTCATAGTTCCTTTGATTGGACCTGCCATCTTGCAAGCGATTTCTTGCCATTTCCGAACAAAACTTTCAGCAGCAGCATCTTACGAAATGCCGCCATCAACTAAAGCATGGTCGAAAATATTTAAGGCCAATTTATAGAATACTACTGATCCCCCTCCTGCCTCAAAATACATTCATAACTTCCCGATGTCACAGTGGAAGGTGTAGATGATGTTGCTCACGGCTGTGTAGCAATGCCACGTAATGCAACACGAACACCTGCAAAATCTGCACGTTCTATGGCCTCTAAGTGAGCGGAATTCACCATGTTGTCCTCCATCAGCCCTAACCTGCAACCACCTAGCGTGCTTCATCGTTACCGCCCATTTCTATGCAAATAGAAGTGGGGAATTTGCATACGTTCTCAACATTTAGAGTCTACATTTATATTTACATTTACATTTAAGTTTTACATTTAACATTTAGATATAAGTTAACATTTAAGATTTATATTTAACATTTAGATATGTTAACATTTAATTTTTATATTTAACATTTATATTTACATTTATATTTAATATCTATATATAGACATACCATTTATATTTATATATGATAATTTTGAAAATAATCTACACAGCAGAAAAATCTGATCCATGACACCATTGACTTCTAGCTAAATGTCATAAAATCACATTAAATGTTGAAAAAGTAGCAAGTACAAAAATGTTTAGTACCTTTACAAATGGTGCCCCATAGAGTGCTCTGTCCATGGTTTGTGCACTTGTGAGATCGTCAGGGTGTTATCTGGCTACACGAAGTTCCAGGTATCTCATGATGCAAACCGAGGCACTGGAACTAGCTGGTTTTCTTTGAAAATGCCTGGGTGGCACATGTGTGATGTGTGCTTGATGCATCATGTATGAGGGTGGGAAAGGGGAGAGAACAAGGGAATTGAAAGTCGTTATTAAAGAAGTGAATGTAAATCTAGGAATTGTGAGGAATTACCAATGATTTATATTGTTGTAACATGTTTATATGTCCTTTAATGCAATGACAGTGGTAATGTTTGGTGTACAGTGGTATGTGAGTGGCCGGGGCTAAGAAGATAAAAGGCTTCCCACGTACTAAAGAAGGAGACATATATGGAGTCAGATGGTGTGTGAAAGTGAAGGGATTGTGGCCAGGTCAGGACATTGTGGCTCTATGGGCACCTATTCAATACAGCTGTAAAATATCTGTACATAGCGTCTGTATTTTTGAATTGCATTTTTTACTTATCACGTGTGTATTTTTTTTGTGGAAGACTGGAAGCAGTGAATGAAACTTCTTGCATTGAAGTGCTAGTGCGGGGGAGACAACATTGTATCATTTCATAGGTGCAAATGAGAGGAAGGGACCCCTTAACACCTCTATGTGAACCGCTCGACTTATGATCTGCCAGAGATGCACATCGCTCGACTTTCTATCTGCTGGAGTTTCTTATCCTACTCCTGAAACATGCTGAAGAGAGGTCATGGTGAAACTGAAATCTTAACTTATTGGTGCTTCTTTCATATCACTATATATCTACCATCCATTTTCTGAAACTGATTGTTCTATTCAGGAACCTATCCCAGAGGCTATGGCCGCAAGGCAGGAAACAACCCAGGATGGGGTGCCAACCCATCACAGGGCACACTCACTCACACAGGGGCACCTTTGGAGAATTTGGTAACTTCCAGCCTCAGCATGTTCTTGGATTGTGGGGGGAAACCCCACAGCAACACGGGGAAAACATGTAAATTCCACACATGGAGCCGTGGCGGAGAGTCAAAGTCCCCAAGGTACAGTATGAGGTAACAGCGCTAACCACTGCACCACAGTGCATAAATTGTTTACTTTTTCTTTGTAATCAAAGGCATGACTCTGAGGGTAACAAGTACCACTTTACTTGGGACATTTCTCTAGAGTCCATTAAAAATGACCCTGTTCATGAGAAATTACCCAGAGAAATAGAAGTTAAAATTTGCCAGGGGTTAGTAAGTGCCATGTACCCAAAGGCCAAAGTCTGAAAACCATTCCCAACATTATTGTTTATACTTGTCTTTGACGCCAACAGCAGAGCTTTAAGAACATTATTCTCTATAACAGTGGTGTTGGGAGGTAGCTTTTCATCCTACTTCATCCATGACTTCCCTTTGTTTTTATGCTGTAAACCAATGGAGTGATGGATCGATGGTTTGTTAAAACATAGTATATGCCATTCAAAAATGTATTCTGTCAAATAATGGTGCAATAGTAATGGGCACAGTGGTGGCCTAATGGTTAAGGAAGCAAGCTTGCAATCGAAAGACTGGTTTGAAGTCCTGACCCAGAAAGGACCGGGTGGGTATTTGGTACACAAACACATAGAATGGGACATTTAGATATACAGTACCAATTTGCCTAACTGCATTTTCTTTTACTGCAGGAGGAAACCTGCAGGAGTATCTGGAGCAGAACAAACCATCTCTACACAGACACATTTCGGGAATCACAAAGTATGGAGATGCGTGACAACTGTACTGTGCTCTTAAAAATGTTAATAATATTACATGTAATGGAAGTGTGCTGCAGTTAAAATACAATTCATGCTGATGATTATGCAATGGTAGTACCTGCAATGCTGCTAATATGAACCTATAACAAAGCTTTCATGCTCTCAGCAATGATATACAGAAGAAACCGTTAACTGTGGGTCTATATTTACTATAAAATGAAACAGCATAACAAATCTAGCCATCCAGTAATATTATTTTTTGTTCTGCATTTTATTCAATCCCAGCATGATGGGTATTCATAAAAAAACAGCATTAATGTAAACAGATTCTTTTGTAGACACTATTTGTACTATACAGGGAATAACACAATATTCTCCACAAGTGCTGTGAATATTTGTGCGCAATTGATTCTTCAATTACCTAATAAAGTGCGAATGGAACACATTTACGTTTTAGCTGATTCTTCTTGTTCACTAACCAGGCAAATATGATGAAAAAATATTTTCTTCTATGTCTCTGAACAGCATTGTTCCTCAAATTAGTTATTTAATTCTGTGCTGGTGTAACTCACCAGTGAACATCTCCTATTGCTTCTCATTCCATTTTTTCTCTTGATGGTGAAATTCACATGTAATTTGCTGTGACCAAATCCACCCTGTCAGCTTTCCTATCATTCATTATAGTTTAAATGAACATTGAGGAGGTTCCACAGTGAGAAGTTATTAACTGAAGTAATGATGACTAATGTCCTCCTGATAAATGTAGGCAGGTTTCAGTGATAGACTATGTGGAGGATGAAGATTCTGAAACCTTTCACTTCATTGCCTTTTCACTGTACCATTTTTATTTGAAAGTATAAAAGACATAGAATTCTTCATTGTTTTGGAATAAAAGGAAAGGCAAGCTTTTAGTGTACCCTCTATTGCATTCTTCTTCTTATTTATTTGGGTAGCACTCTTACCTTGCAACTTCAGGGTTGGCGGTTTGAATCTGGCCTCTGCTCTGATTGGGATTTCCATGTTCTCCCTGTATCATGTGGGTTTCCTCCAATTGCTCATTTTTCTTGCTACAGTCCAAAGACATGTTGCCTCTAAATTACCCATCACATGTCTCCTGTGATGGTCTGGCATCCTGTCCAAGGCAGGGCTGCCAGCTCTGGCCAGCTGGCTGGTGTGAGATTTTCATATCATAAACAGAAGGTACTGGAATACAGTAGATGTTGATGACATGGCTAAGGATGCTTTGGAATACAGTACGTGTTTAAGACATGACTACAGATGCGTTGGAATACAGTAGGTGCTTTAGATATGACTACAGATGTAGTGGAGTACAGCAGATGATTGTGACATGGCTAAGGATGCCTTGAAATACAGTAGCTGTTTATGATATGACTACAGATGCGTTGGAATACAGTAGATGTTTATTACATGATTATGGATGTGTTGGAATACAGTAGGTATTTATGACATGGGTAAGGATGCTTTGAAATACGGTAGGTGTTTATGACATGGTTGGGTCAAAACCTGTTGGAAATCCAGCTGTTGACATTGCCCAGCCCAAAGAAAAATGCAAGTTTGACAAGAAAAGATCACTGTAGTAATATGGAATATACTGAACATGAAACAAGGAAAGCCAGATATGGTACGGTAGTAAAGATCAGAGAGGGATCAATTACCAGTTGACATTTTAAGCATCTATGGAAATAAATGGATTGGACTAGTATACTTTCAGCTTAAAGAGCATTTAATACTCATGAAATTGACAAAGGAGTAATGTTTGTTTCACAATAAAGAAGGACATCAGAAAGAATGACTGGATGCAATGCTGTGAACAACCAACTGATATCAATTTGATTTCAAAACAAAACATCTACTGTATTCCTACACATCCATACTCCATACACATCCATACTCATGTCTTAAACAACTACTGTATTCCAGAGCATCCTTAACCACGTCATAAACACCTATTGTATTCCAATGCATCCTTAGCCATATCATAAACATCTACTGTATTCCAAAGCATCCTTAACCATTGCACAGAAGAATATTCAACGTCTTCTAATGTGATTGGGGCCATATTTCAGCCACAGCCTGACAAGACATTGTACCATGGGGAGGACACATAATAATATTGTATATTTAAGTATAAATATATAATGAAATTCCTCTCCAAACCTTTTACTTTGTCTTTACAATTGACTGGCACAGGGACAGACGTAGAGCCAAGCAGACCACTGGTGCAGATGGGAGGCACGATGTCTCTAAATGAGCTGATGTTTCTGAGGAGCCTGCTGCTGGAGTTAGCTAGTTAGTTAGTTACTTCACAGCGTCGTTTTGAGATGCAATCAGCTTGTCAACATGGCATTCCACCAACAGCAAGATATTAAAGGAGGAAAAATGAACACTGGTGAAGCACTGGTGCAGATCCTAGCACATTTTGCCTGTCAATGTCGCTACCTGCCATAAATCATATGCAGGCTGACACCCCCAATGCATTTCACTGGGCACCTGCTGAATTGCAGAATTGGGTAATTATACAGATAATGTGTGAGCGGTGGTTGAGTATGAAGTGCCATTATTTGTAATTGTATCGACGGCATAACAAAGCACATGATCTTTTCACTTATTTGTAAGCGTATCCCACCCCCCACCATCAGAAATCCGTTTTGCCATCACATTTATGCAAAGGCATGAGCTATGCTACAGCATAGTTTCACAGTAATAGAAGTCAATTTTCCTGGAAAATATGAGGCTAAACCGTAAGGAGGCTCTTTCATGTTCAAAGAGAGAAGGACATGCAGCAAGAGAACTTATGCAGCAATTGACTCTTTAAGCAATATTGCCTACAATACCCCTACTGATAACATTTTTACAAGGAAAGTCTTTTTGCCACTGTCCTGCAATATTTGCATAATAAAGAAAAGTAAGTAATTATATAACAATATGCTTATGATGGCAAGCAGCGTTGAGAAAGCATTGACAGCAGCCTGAGAAACGCATTTCCTGGTTGCTGGACAATCACGGAAAATTAAAGAGCTCAAAAGGACTTTATTCCAATGAATGTAGAGACAGACTTATCGCTGCCTGAATGCTTTCTTTATGTTTAACTTTTGAATATGTGTTATCAATTTAGGTTGTTGGCGCAAATCATTTTTATCACTTATTAACTGCTTCTCCTGGTTATGGACTCATTACAGAACATGCAAATGAGTGATGCGCTGCCCTTTTTCTTAAAAGATATCAAGGCAAATATTTATGTTATCATTATTGCTATCATTGGTCTTCAGCAGACATAACAGGGTCTAGAGTAGCTGAAATATTCTACTTTTGACTCAAACGTTCCAATAACATAGCCTCAGAACTAGTGAACAGTCAGAAATGAGTATTTTTTAGTAATCTTGAGAATAGACGTTATGCCCCAGGTTAGCAAAAACTGTATAACCACTTTAGTTTTAGGCATCAACAACAATTTTTCAGAGGTCTTCAGAAATTATGCTCTGACAACTTTACACTTATGGTACATAAGTCAAATGTCATAGGAGTTACAGTATAAGTTAACTGGGAGCATATTGTATCAAGCTGGTCTACACCTGGCCTTGGTATTTACAAAGTCTTCTAACCGCTGACGCAAATTATTGCTTTAATCATGTTGACTTAGATTTTCCCTTCCTTAAGATTTTAAGTTGTATATACTTTTAAAAAGTGCCACTTTACCACTGGCAGATTTAAGTATGGGTGACATGGGCAGCTGCCCAGAGGCATCTTACCGGGGGGGGCTGCAAAAAACAAATCAGAATGGTCACATTTGCGTGATCGGTTTTCTATCGTTCATTTGCACATCACGTCGATGTTATCGTGTCATGCTGTGGATCAGTGAACCTTGTTTCAGTGGGCACCCTTACTCTAGTTTGTGAGCCAGGCAGGATACTTCTTTTTGATACTTGTGAATCTTATTTGGTATATACTGTGTATATCTGTGTAGTTTTAATGTGCATTATATAAATATCATTATTGATATATATTGTTCCAAAAATCTTAATAAAAATGATACACCATTTGAGGCTTGTTTTTTGTTGACTGGGGCTGAGAGATGGACACACAGTTTTTGATCTGAAATGGCAAAACCAGTAAGAATGAGACAGCAGTGCCAAAACCCCAGCGTGGTGTAAACCCTCGTACCCCTATCACTAGCTTATTGGTATTTCATTATTGACCGGGCTGCAGTTGTCTATGTGTCTCATTCTGCTAGGTAGGAACATCCATACTACTGATGTCCAATCAGAAAATAAAACAATACAACCAACACATTCAATAGACAATTTCACTAGCATAAATGGCCTTAGAGAGTCAGGACCTCAGTTTAAATTTCGTTGCTGCGGAAACGTCAATGACGATAAAGCATCTGATCTGGTCTTTACATCTCTTCTGAAGGACAGCACTGTTCCCATCACTGCACATATGGATCCACACAAACCACAGGATGGGCTAACCTTTTGGCTACAGTGTCCCCATCACTGCACTGGGGCATTGGAATCTACATAGACCACAGAATGGGCTAACCTGTTGGCCACACCAAGACCTCTTCCAGTAGTAACCCAGCTTTCCTAATTGGTCTCCCATCCAAGTACTGACCAGGCTCAAATCTGGTTAGCGTCAGATGCATGGCCCAGTTTGAACTGCAAGTAGTATAACCACTGAAATACAGTGCTGAGGTGACACTGTTGTGTATTAAACAACACTGCCTCACACCTTTATGGTTGTGAGTTTAAATCCTGTCTTTTCTCTCTGTCACTGGAGTTTACATCTCCCCTCATGTTGGGCAGATTTTCTCTATGTAGTGGCAAGTAATTTTCAAATTCAATGTGTGTGTGTGCGTTTGTCTACGCCCATTGATGGCATTTCTCTCAGGAGGTACCCCTGCCTCGGTCCCTGGTCTGCCTACTGCCTAGGAGGAGGTACCCCTGCCTCGGTCCCTGGTCTGCCTACTGCCTAGGAGGAGGTGCCCCTGCCTCGGTCCCTGGTCTGCCTACTGCCTAGGAGGAGGTGCCCCTGCCTCGGTCCCTGGTCTGCCTACTGCCTAGGAGTGCCACCCTCCATCCACATAATATCATTCTGCATTTCCAGGAACAAGCAGGTGATGAATCTGCTTCTGGAAAGTAAAACTCTGAAATGCAGCATGTACAGTGCTGGGAAAACAATCAATGAAAGGCTTTTGTGAATCACTTCCCTTGCAGAGCACATTCAAAGGTGAATTTAGAGATGCACGGTGTGACATAGAGGGTGACTTAAGCCTATGAATACAAAGCTGCTCACAAATAAGACACAAAGCCCCAATTCTTTCTAAGCATGCTATTCATACCACATTTCGGTAGTTTGACCTTGGCTAAAATCTCACAGAACATCTAAGTTCAGTGAAAGAAAACAACAAAAATACTTATATTTATATGTACTTTTCCTTTTTTATTTACTGTAATGCAGAAAGACTACAGTTGACCTATGATGTTTAGATATAGACATAAAAACTGCCCCCAAAATATTGTTATTTTGCATACAAGACAGATGGGTGCTTAGTGCTGTTGCATTTCTCTGTGTCACATTTGACTTTGATTTGCAAAACTCTTTAAATTCTCTGCATACAACAAATTTTAGTCCATTTAAAGCCCAGTATTTGTTCTGATAGCATTTATTTGTTATTATTTTGTGATCGTCCATTTTAAAATGTAGAGGATGAACACACTTGAACAAATGCATTTAGAAAAATATATCTACAGTATACAACACATTATACACTGTACAAAAAATGAGTGGTACAAAGTCTTGCTGGATTGCAATATGATTGGTGGTTTTTAGTTCTTTGAGTTTGCATATTCTCCAGTATTTTCTATGGGTTTTATCCAGCTATTCTGGTTTCATACCAGTTTTACAAAGGTTTATTTTAAGTTTCATTTAGGGAAGCCTTTGTCTCGAAAATTTCACTGAGTGTATGATTGTGCATGTTATTCCATGCCTATGGTATACTCTGCCCAGGAAAAGCTGATATGGAAAAATCTATACCATTAAATATGTTTAAATGAATAAATCTGCCTTTATATACTTTAATTGCAAGATCAGAAGTATTTTAAGAGATGTGAAATTAGGTGAAATGAGGTCCTTAGTGTTTTGGTAATTGGAATTCATACACAGTTGGAGGTCAATGGTAGCGCTTTTAAATTAAGAGTATCACTCATATTCATACTTGGATTCTGCAGATTAAGCTAAGTAATTGATCTAGCACAGGTGCTTGTTACTGGGGGGCTTGTAGAAGAGGAACAGCTGGGAGTTCTGTATGCAAATCGGGCCAGGATTCTGCTTACACTAGAACATACTTTTAAAGAACCTTGGCATTTTTATGGCATTCTTAGTGTTTACCTATTTATTTATAGCTGCATGCATACTGACACAGGTTTGTGAGCATTATGTCCACAATGTCTGCCTTATTTCAATTTTCATAGCATGAGATTTTTTTTAACTTTTGTCAAAAAGATTAGAATGTTTAGATTCTTAATGAACAACCACACTCTAGTAAATTTGCATGCAGTAGAAAAAAAGTAAACAACAAATAACATGAAGCGATTGTTGCCATATGATAATGCAGAGAGTCTATAACGTGGTGTCCACATGATATATGAGCACTGAAAATATTTGGGAAGTAAATGGAACAGACTACTCATGCACGCTTTTTGTGAAATGGATGGTTGAAAGACAAGTTATGAAGGAATCCGGTGCTGACAGGTGGCATCTATTGGCCATTCAATGGCAGGCTGTGGTAGAACAAGGGCTGGAATGTGTAACTCAAAGACCCCCCAGCCAGACAAACAGGCAATAATCAGATGGTGTGATTGGCGTGGCGGTGAGTAGCTCAGCAGGCTAAGTCTCTGGACTCCTGATTGGAAGATGGCTGGTTTGAGCCCTGGCCTTGGCAGAACAGTCACATGTCTGTGGGCCCTTGAGCGGGGCCCTTAACCCCCAGCTCCTGGGGTGCTGCATGCTGCCGGACCCTGTGCTGTGACCCCACCCAAGCTGGCTCGTGCCTGCATGTGTGTCTCATGGAAAGCAAGACGGGGTGGACAAAGAAGCATGATTTACCTGTGTAAATAGCAAAGAAATGAATTAATGTCAGCATTAAGAGATGAAAGGGGAAGCTGATATAGATCGCAGACACAAAGATCTACTACCATCTTAGATTTTAAGGATATTAGGATAATCAAACTGCTTTGCCATTCGATCGACTTCCTACAAAGCATAAGGTCAGGTTATGGGTGAAATATTTAGGAGCCAAAAATATTTAGGAGCCAAAAATATCCTGCGTCAATTATAACTAAGATTTTAATTCCATTTTCTGTAAACCAACCAAGAGGCCACAGGTGAGTTGGGAGATTGTTTGAAAGTGATGGTAGAAGTTTAACGCGTTTGCACATGAGTAAGCATCACCAAATCCTATCCTCCTGAGACCCCACCCATTCATTTATGTCCATTGTAGTGGACATTTTATTTTTGCATCTATCTTTTCATTGATATTAGGAAACGTATTTATTCCTGTTGTACACTAAAGAGGACATGCTGTGAAATTAAAAGTAAAAATAAATTTGAAAAAATCTAAATTGTAAGATGTCTTATTTCCTCCAAAGACAAATAACCTACAATTGAAGGACACTTTTTTCCTTGGGTCTCAGGAGGATATACTGATACAGGTCAGAAAAAAATATCAATTTAATAAGTACACAAGCACAGAAGGAAATAAACATATAAATACTGGTGGTAACATGCAATTTATGGGTTCGGTCAGCTAGAAGAAATAGACATTATCCTAGTGGCTAATTTATTCTTGGTGATCTGTTAATTTGGACCTTTTAAAGGCATAAAATGATGCTTTTTGAAGCAGGAATATTTATTACACATTTATCATTCTACTCCCCATATCGCATGTCTTTCTCTTGCACTCTCTCATTGTCCCTTTATTCACCTGTCCCCTCCCCTGCAACTGTGCTGCAACAATTTTACTGTTTCACCAAATTCTTCACCAAAATGCACATGAACAAAGTGATTGTGACTGAAAAGAGATATTTCTCACTGACCCATTTTTAAATGCATAACATGAAAAAAACCTGCAAGTAGCACCAAGAACAAAACACTCATTATTTTCTTTGTCAGTAATTGCTGCTTTATTTTTTTAATTTCCAAAAATTTGTCACTCAAATGGAACAACACTCTGACAGATTTGTCAAGGTACAGCGTATTCTTGCTATTTTGTCCATTTGAGCCTCTCAGTCACTCCTGACAGAATATTATCCATGAGCTTACCCTTGAGACTGCCTATGTCACAATTCCATGACTAACAAATCTGTATTACAGAGTCATTTCAGTCTGGAATCCAGCCCCTGTTTCAGGATCATCTGGAGTGGAGAGGACATCCTAAGACCCTGAAGCAGCAAAGACATTTAAACAATTATTTGCCAGTCAAGGAGTATGTCATGAGGATGATACTTTGACAGAAAAGAGCATCATACCTTGATCCAGCACAGTACCATCTTAGGACCATGATGCCACTCAGCTGCACTTGGCACCCAAAGAAAGTGTTGGGTGGGGAGGAACCTTTTCCTGGTCCTTGGCATCAGATGCAAGAGTGGGAGAACAGACAATTAAACCAATGCATAGTAGAAAAAACTAAACTCTACCACTACAGTGACAACTTCAAGGCAGCACATTTGACATTCTTGTTAAAGTACCTGTTTCATTTGTCAGTGGGATCTCCATGGTGTTAGTACACGCATGCCTGGATGTGTGACTTTCATTTGGCTGAAGGCAGCCTCTCAGTTCCCGTTTCTTTTTGTGTTCCTCTTTTGATGCCTGTGATGCTGACTGACTCTTTACGCTGCTGTGTCCCATGTTCACCTCTGTCAAACGTAGCAGCTGGTTTGCCTAAAGTGAAAGGATAAGTATGGCTTTTAGAATATGTTTCCACCTCATATTTTTAAAACCAAAGTATTTTATGTCATCAGCTCATAAATTATGTGCCAAAAAAGGCATAAAATTACTTGTATTTCCAATAGGTTACATCAGTTGCTGCAGCCATGAACAGAATTGGGATCGTGAGATGCTGTAGTGTACTTTGTAGTGTACTTTATTAGGGAGGTAGCGATGCTAAAAATGAGTTAATGGTTTAATGGAGTGTTACGCTCCAGTCTAGGGTTGGAGCCTAACAAAGTGAATGGGAAGGAGGGATTGGGAAGGACAAGACAACCAGAGCTAGGAGAAGGGAACACGGGACACAAAGGGAGTCTTTTTATAGTTTTTTTAAATAGTTTTTCACAGACACTTTACAAACACTAGGTGTAACG
>JAODJU010000035.1:23488345-23498571 GCA_026776725.1 Gnathonemus echidnorhynchus | reverse complement strand
CGATGTTTGAGTTCAGCTCATGAAAAATGGGAGCAAAAACAAGAGTGTTGCGTTTATATTTTTGTTCAGTGTAGGTTATATGGTCGTCTGACCCATAAGTTTCTTTTCTTTTTCCCCCCTTTTTTATTTCTCAAACCTTCTTCCCTTTGCCATTATGCTGTATCACACTCTCATAACTATAAGCTATTTGTATATGTACTCGTATATCAGGGGTGCCCAACTCCAGTCCTGGGGGGCCGGAGTCCTGTGTAGCTTAGTTCTATCCCTGTTCTACCACAAATGATTCAGCTCAAGAGCTGTGTGGTAATTAGCACAAGGAGATTAATCAAGTGTGTTAAATGAGGGGAAACCAAAAAATGTGCAGGGCTCTGGCCCCCCAGGACTGGAGTTGGGCACCCCTGACGTACATCCATTAGTACAAATGTTGGATGCCTAACCCGTGCCAGTGACATTTTCAATTCATGGGAAGATGTGACAAGACATGATATCTGAAATAGCTAATTTAATTCCCTTAGGCAAGTAAATAGTCTTTGGCTTACATAAATAAATGCAAAATGAATAAATCACACTCAGCATTTTTGGAGTTACTGTTTTTAATGTCAAAATGCAGCTTGGTGACATGAATTGTTAGCATGCACACAGTCACCGAGCGACTGCACCTGCATTTTCCTGCTTTACAATGGCTGTTGTCTTTTCTTGACCTGACCTTGTTAGGTTTTGTATGAGAAGCTGCTTACATGCATTTTGGGTTTTTTGATAAATGAGGCCCCTGGACCTGAGGCCAATACACTGTGGTTCGGCTGATCACACCAGCATATTCACTATCATAAAGAACGGGATCACTGAGGTGGTGCAGCTTGTGATGCTTCCCACCTATAGTCTGTGTCACTCTGATGTTTTGACCCTGTTGAAACCATCAGGCTGAAATTGCTGTAATAATCCAGAATGAGATCCCTTACCTCACCCTCAGATGTCCTTAGCTTCTCTGAGGAGCTGTGTAACCACACCTGTGCTCTAAATAGCCTGGTATCCCAGGCATGCTGTCATTCTGCACTGGGGTGCTAATGTACTGGTCCTTGAGGCCATTCCCTTAGCTACAATGCTGAAGAAGCTCTTCCTTTCTACAATGAACTGGCGGATGTTCTCTGAGGCCTCCTCTTGAGGAACCCACACACCCTTTGCAAACTTCCAATGCCATGGCAGTTTGCCCCTTCTCCAGATGAGCCAATGATCCTACAGAGCCGATCCGAACTGGACACTGCATTCGTCACCACATCCTTCACTTCATTCAGTAGTAGTTTCCTCAAGTCAAATGCATCACTCGGCTCTTGTTATCCTGTCTCTGCCTAAGACTTTCCTATGTCTTGGTCTTTGGTGGGGTCACACTGCTGTGTGTGCCCAAGTAGGTGGTCGGTGAACGAGTTGTTGATACAGGCAGTCCACTCTCTAACCCTCTTCCTCCTGCTGCTGAGTCCTGCACAGAGCTAAGAGTCTTTTCCTGAGCATAACACTGAGCTCTGCCAGTGGTGCCCATTTTTCTCCCCTTGCCTCTTTGTACTGTTTCCTCAGGGATTCAAGTTCTTTCCTCATGTTGTGGATTCTTGCTTTCCAGATGTTGTGGTGATTCTTGCTAATGTTTGGTTGCTTTGCTTCCCTTTCTTCCTGAACACCAAACCTCACAGCGGCCATGCACACTACGATGCTGCTGCTATCAGCACTTTGTCTGCATCCTCAACAAACTTGTGCCACTCAGCTATTTTACAGGCTTGAGGCTACCTGACTTTCATCTTCTCAGACTTGCTATCAGACGGGACTGTTTGCACCAGATGAAGGCTCTAGACTCTGCAGGCTGCTTCTGGAGCTCCTATTCTGTCCTGCTAGGTTCTTAACCTGTACATTGAAATAAATGCTTTACACATATAAAATCCCATGTTCCTGACTTATATCTTATAGAAATCTTGAAATAATCTGAAATAGCCCTTTCATTATAAAGACAGGTTGAATTGTAGAAATGGTGCAATCAAATGCCACTTTAAGTGTATGTTAAATAACATTCTATGTAAGTCCACTTCTTTTACTAAAGGTAACAATGTTAACATGTGGTGACATATGTGCACAGCCCAGGCTGTCCTTGGGGGAAACAATCTTTTTAAAGGAAATTCATTCTTATTCTCTTAGGAAAGAACATAATCCAGTGAAGTTTTTTATGACTCTTTGAAACACAAGGCTCAGAGCTGGAGCAGATGCAAAGCGACAATACACAAAGCACAGATGAAGTGGCATGTTATTGCAACAAACATCACCAGCACAGGATCAGCTAGGATTGTTCTGCATCTCCAAAGGGACAGGTCGAGAAACTGCACTGAGCAACAAAATCCATTCTTAGCAACAGAGTGTAATTCTGTGGTTTTACAATAACACAGACTAGATGGTTGGCTGAATTACTCAGCCTTGATAGGCACCACGTAATGGCTGTTTCATTATCTTCTTCTGTAAAAGTTGTACTGAGCTTTAAAATATTCTCTAAAGTAGAGCACTATGACAAAGGGAAAACAGACTACAAAATAAACAGCTAATGTAAAGTAGAACATTTGTATAAGTAAACCAGGTTCTTAAATATGCATTAATAAATAACATTTATGGAGAAACGTATGTTAACATTTTTGATGCTTATGACCATTAATATTATATAAAACATATTAACTGCAATTTAGAAAATACAGAGATATTCCGGTCACACACGTTCATTTTTATGCGATGCCAGTTGCAACAGTGATCTATACAGAGGCAATTATTTTTTTCCCCACACTTAATGCTTGACTGCATCCAAGTGCAGCTTATTGCTGCGGACATCACTCCCCCAAGTCCCCGGAGTAGCTCGAGCAGTGCTTCACATTACAATAACATTAAAAATGCACGCTGCACCTCTCTTTCTGTAGTATTTATATTGGTTGATTGCTTTGGTTATTTTAGATGTAAAAATGTGTTGCAAAAAATATGAAACATAGCAGTTTTGGGGATCACTTTTCTCTACATTGAATGATTTATGGATAACACCAAAGCTTCTTTCAACACACACACGCACATGTCGGGTAAACATATCTTTATGGGGACCGTTCATTTCATTTCTATGGGAAAAATGCTAACGTTAACTATGACAACCTTAACCCCTACCCAGCCCTAACCATAACCATAAGTAACCAAACAAAATACAAGAGTTTTTGCATTTTTACTTCTTTCATTGCAGTCACAGATTTTTTATGGGAACCAGGGAAAAAAAAACAGGTATTCATCACGTTGTGAGGACATTGTCTCCCCATAAGGTAAGGTATACCCACTCACACACACACACACACACACACACACACACACACACACGCACATTTTGTCTAACATATTGTATTATTTTTTCTTTAATTACAAAGTTTAAAGTATTTTCCTTTCATTTACATTTTGTACTTTACAGATTAGAAAACTATATATAATTAAAAGTGAAATGCTTCGATGTATACGTTCTGGTCCACTTTCTCTTATAATGGTGCACTATGGGTAGGCCAAGGCCTTTTACTGGGAGCTGAAAAGAGGAAGGTTTCCCATAAGTGACAATGAGCTGCTCCAGCTCGCCCCCGCTGAGGCCGGTACAGGTAACATTATAGCAAGCCGGCCCCCGAGCTGACGGACACATTTGACAGCTGTGGGTTAGTGCACTGCTTCTTGGTTCACTTGCTCCCGCTGCCATATTTTGCTGCCATGTTCCTGGTAAAGTGGGCCTGTATTCAGCGTGGTGGAAAGAGAGGCTTAGAGTGACACTCAAACAAGGCGCCCGAATTTAGGGGGTAGGCCCTCTGGCCAAGTCCGGCTAGCAGCAAGTGTGCATTCGGTAACAGAGATGCCAGAGTAACAAAGCCTCTAGAAGGAGAAGGAGAAGAAAAACATCTAAATTGTGCAAACAACACTGAAATGTAATGAGGGAATATAGTAATTTCAAAACAATATTCAGAATTATACATTGTTATGGTAATTTTAAATCTTTTTCTAGTTTTGACAGTATGGCATACACAAAAACAAGCAATCTTCAGAGAGCTGCAACATCTTCTATTTTGAGCTCCTATGTAGCAGATTTCATGAAAGAAAAACAATAGTCTCTACTTTATTGTATAGTAATATTGTGAATTACAATGCTTCCAGTGAGCTCTATTCAGGGAGCCACCAGCTGTGTTTACCTCTTTGTATTATCTTGATTTATGTGGGTAATAGTGCTTCTCAAAAACACCCCCCGAATGTAGCGCCTGTGTACTTACAGCGACACCCGCTCACACTCGCCTGATAGCGTGCAGCAAATTCATGACATTCTTAAATAAACAAATCCCAGTCACCAGTGTTTGTTTTCAGATATCCACTTTCCCTAATTCATTTTTTCTTCTACCATATATCAAATCATTTGCCATAAAGTACTGGGGGAACAATACTGTGGATAATGTTAAAGTTTCCAAGATAAAACATTTCAAGGAGCAGTGCGATGGCACTGTGAAGACACATTATATCTGCTGACGTCCAGTACAACACAAACCATCCATCCATTTTCTGTTCCCGTTTGCCCTATTTGGGGTTGCTAGGACTCAGGAGCATATCCTGGAAGCAAGACAATGAATAACCTAGGATGGGGCACTGACCCACTGCAGACAGAACAAACTGTCACTGTTTTATGTTCAAAATCTAATGAAGCAAAAAAACGTAGACAACACTCACACAAACAGAAGGCAAACTCTGCACACTCAGAACATTACATATCACTAGCATAACCTTGAATGAACCTCTCAAAAATGTACAGGATACTGAAACCACAGCTGAAGCTCACGCTGTCCATACCAGCAGATGCTTCCTATCATATCCCTGCATACAGTACAGGGATGTTGCAGTCTGTGGTGCTTTAACAGACTTCTCTTGAACTGTAGCTACAGAGCCAGGTAATGTTCTTTCCCGCTGACCCTAATATTTCTGCTTAACTATACTTTGGTTACACTTTAGCCATAGGTGAAACATTTAACAACTTTTTTATAGGATGACATTGAAAGAGCACAAAATGTATGCAATAAGAATGTTCCAGGCACATAAATTTGATTTTCTTTGATCACCTCAAACAAATCAGGAAAAATAAGTCAAAAAACACCAGCTTCACAAAGGCTGACATGAGATACGCATAAAAAAAATGAGGATGATGGCGTGGAAGATGGCGTTTAACATTATGAGTATCTGCTGCTGCCTTTTGGCCTAACAAATGCCCCTTGAGTTTTTCATGATTTTTATCAGTGTTCTTTGTGAAATGTCAGCCTATTTGGATGGTATTCTGATATTTTCCAACACTCTACAGGATCACCTTCAATTTGTCCTTTGGGTTTTCCAGAAGGTACATGAAACACCTCTATGTTTTACTGAAAAATGTGAATTTTAATCATCTCCTTGGGTTTTCTAACTTCTCCTGAAGGGGTGCAGATGGACAATGGGAAGGTCAAAGTAATTACTGATAAGTGGTCAACTGGGAGGATTGTGGTCCTGAGTAGCAATCTTGGTTTGTCACTCAATACATTCTGGATCTGGAGCTAATCCAAGATATCCAACACACTGTCACCATCTGGACTGTCCTGGGCCATCAGGAGCCAGCCATACAGAAGGTGGCATGTCCTGACCTGGGTTCAGATTGGATTTGTACTATACTGCAAAAAGAGATTGTCCATAAAACACTAATTTGAACTTATTCTTATTGAAATATGAATATTGTAATACTGCATGGGTAATTTCTGCTCCGTGGATAGTTTCATTTTTGTAATATCACATAATTTGACGGCACCATATGACAATAGGCATATAGCACCATTTTCAGCCCAGGCTAATTTCTGTGGAGGGCATTTTTGAAAAACACAGAAAGACACTTGCAGAGGCAACATCTGGTGGTGCACTGAGTTCCAACACTGGAGTAGTAATTAAGTATTCTTTCATTCTAACTCAGCCTACAGGTCACTTCATTAGGTATAGCTAGCTATACTGAGTAGAGGCCACTTTTGCCTCCAAAAGTGTGTCAAGGTAAACAAGTTCCAAGTTCAAATGAGAGAAGACTTTCAAATACCCCCTTTGTACTGCGCTGTTATTTTAGTGTCTGTGGTCTTCCTGTTAGCTTTAACAAGTCTAGCCATTCTCTGTTGACCTCTCCCATTAACAAGGTCTTTTTGTTACAGAAATGCTATTAACTCAATGTTTTCTTGTTCCTCATTCCATCCCTGAAAAAACATTGTACACTGTATGTCCCAGAATGGTGGCAGTGACATTCTGAAATCACCATGCATGGCACCAACAATAAAATCACATTCAAAATCAATCAAAATGAGGTGTCCCTCATGTTCTAATGTTTATTTGAACAGTAACTAGACATACAACTACGGACATGGGTTTCACTATTGTCTTTGGGTTTTTTTGTGCAGCATTTAATGTTTTTACTTCACTCGGAATTAGAGAAACAAAAAAGACAATTGTGTATTTTTGTAATTTTATTATTTATGTCTTTTATGTAGGACACTTTGGGGAGCAAATGGAAAGGAAACATTTTTCTGCAAGACAGGCCAAGGTTAACGTTAAATCAATAACTCATAACTTAATAATACTCCTACAATTAAGGAAACAAAATAAAAAGGCAAGAAAAATCATACAGAATGACGATGTCTTTAGACAATGAGTTGACAATTTCTTTCAAATACAGTTTAATTTGTTTGTAGTGTTCTTGTCTATCTGGGTGAAATTGATCACTATAAGCGGATGATCATTATAACTGATTTTTTTCCTTTTTTCTTTATGTCTCAGGCAGACAAAATTGACATTTGTATATTTATTACATGAATATAAGGTAATAAAATGGACAGCATCACTATTTACAGAATTTTATTTTATTGACTTTTTCAAAATACAGTACAGTTACTTCAAACACATTTCATATTACAGTACTGTACAAATTAAGTTACTGAGCTATGTATAATTGAAATACGCTTTAATACTGTATCGCTGTGGCATCTGCATGTCCCAGCATGCCTCGGGAGCACGTGTATATAGCCCCGTGTATGTCTTGTATATAACCCCTGTTTGTATTTTTGGTGTAGGTACTTCTTGTGCTACGTACCCGATTGTCACATGTGACTTTAACTGTGGTTGTATTCGGTTCTTGCCTGATCCTCGCGTGTCTTAGCCATCGTGTAATTACGTGCTGTTTGTGCCTTTCCGTCCTTAGTGTAACTTCCCTGTGTTTCCCTGCCATTCATAGCTTTTGTGTTATTGTTGCATGTTGTGTGGTACCTTTAAGGAGTAACATAAAGAAGAAATTTGTGTCAGTCTGCCTCTCGTCGTTTTCATTTGAGGCTGCAGCGATTCATCGGTCTGCTATGCGCTTTGTAAAGTTAAAAAAAAAAAAAAAAAAACGTAGTTTTAATTTTTCCTGTATGTTGTCATGTATAAAAAGACCTAAAATGAACACTGTGTCTTATACTATAAGCAAATTATTTAGACAGTATTTGTATAGGAATGATCCTGTCACAAGCTTTTTGATCCATATAAGCGGTTGATCACCATAACCATGATCACTATAAGCAGGTTCCACTGTACTTCATGAAATCAACAGATGTTTAACTGTTAGAAAAATATGAACATTGTAAATAAACAAAATTACTGGATTCTGATCTTGTAATCACTTATCCTGTTCCAGACAATAGTTAACAAATTTTGACAGTTCCCTCCAGAAATTTAATTGACAGGTGGTGGTAGTTCTCTTTCAGCCCCTGGATTTCAACACTATTGTTGTGGACCAACAATGAAGCACGCCACACCAAGCCTCACCAAACCCTGGCTGGGATTGCTGGTTATTTTTTTTTCCTTGCCTCTTATGATTCTCTTGCGAAAAGTAAATAATACCATAAGATTCATATGTCATTTAAAATTTAAGATGGTGTTTTCAAATAGGTTTGCTTTCAATTGAGGTACATTGCTGTGATTTTTAGCTCCACTGCTATAAGATAACAAACTTGAAGATGTATCAGTCACACATTTGAAAAGGTGACATTGATACTGAGTTATTTATAGAAGTATAATGTCACAATCTCACATATGGCAATAAGACTTGGACACTTGGTGGCCCCAGTAGGTCACACTGCTGCCTCCCATTTCCAAGGTCGGGGATCTGAAAGCCACTTCTGGACCTTATGGAGTGTGCATGTCCCCTCATGGTATGAGAGTCTCCTCACAAGACGTGCAGCTCAGCTACCTGCTGTCTGTAAACTGCCCATAGAGTGGATGTGTCAGTATGTATCTGACATGCAGTGGAATGGCATCTTGTCCTGTGTTTACCCCAGCTCACCCTGACCGAGGCGAGCAGTAAATATAATGATCCTCACTCTGTTGCTGTCCTACTCTAATTAGCTTAAGAAGAATAGCTACTGAGCAATACTTGTTTCTTATATGTTTGAATAAACAAGGTCAAGACCAACTCTGGGCCTGCCTGCTCACTGCCTGTAGCATTTCAGTCACAATCACATAAGTAATTCATTAAAATTTAAAAATCTAATGCCAAAGTTAAATTTTAAGGCTTTCCTTAATTTGCCTCTTATACAAGCAAACAAATAAGGATTAAAGTTACCCTAAATCAAGTTCCAATGATTTAGCAGAATCAACAAGGCAAAATATGCTGATTAATAGCCACATAACATTATGTAAAAATTAAATAATTCTTTTACTTTCAAAACTGTAGACCTAAAAATGACGACAACCTGTTTGATATTACATTGTTTATTTCAGTTCTTGGCATAATTGTGGCACGTAGCATAAACTACCACTTTTTAAAGAAAAATGAGGTTCCATCTGGTTACTGAGAGTCTGTGACCTATACAATTTAACCTGTTAACCTGCCCATATGTTTGTGGATAATAACATTTGGCAGTCAACCACTTGGGTTATTGTATCAGCTATTTTTTGCTTCTTTTATAAAATAACATTGGACCCGGGTGCTTGCCGTGGGAAGCTGGTAATGCAATTGGGATTTCTTACCCGTTCACAGCATACAAGGTGGGTAGCAACCTTCATACTGCTTAACATATATTTTCATATATTTGCAATGTAAGAAACACTATGAATGTTCTTTGTATGTAGTATGTCGAAAGTACTTTTGCAGTGGATATTGCTTTCCAAAGAACATATAGAAGAAGAAGGAAGTACAGTGGTACCTCAGTTGTCGAACTCATTAGAACTCGAATTTCTTTAAAGTCGAACCAACCAGTTCGAAAAAAAATTACCTCGAGCTCGATCTGAACCTCAGAAGTCAAACTGTGAATGCCAACCTAAGATAACTTGTACGCTTGGGGAAATGAGTCACTCGGCACGTCTCTCAGCGGTAACAAAGGGTAACGCTTCAGTCTCAGCCTCGCATTCCCTGTTCATATTAACTTTAGATGGCATGCACATTCCGCATCAATGTGACAGACAGGCTGAGGGGCATCACACGTTCAGGGTTACCCAGACATGTCTTCCTTTTGGGCCCCTGTCTGGGTGTCCGTGTGGTATATCAAAAATCAGCGGTTTGTTCAGGTTTAGCGCTGCTAAACCTGCATGACCCAGTGTCGCAAGTTACAGTGGAGTACGGCACCAATTTTGCAATATACAGTAGCTGCTCAGTTTCATCACACGGCATTTGCATGCCTCGCACATACGTTTCCTTTAAAAATTAAACCTAACCCTAACCCTATGTGTCACGCTGCTCACGAGTGACATCAACCTCTGGAAACCATTGGCACTTTGACACTTAGCTTATTGTAACTTTTGTTGAAAAAGACTGATATTGTGTCAATTGTGTGTAGATTTGTAAAACGACAGTTAAGTGTAAGGTTAGTATGCATCTTGGTTTCCCTGGATGCAAATTTTTGTTTTACATGGTGGTTAGGGAAAACTCACTTAAAGGGGAGTGCCACCCGATTGATCCGTAAATGTGAAAACTCATAAATAAAAAAAATCCTCTTTTTTGTCTCACCAAATATGGAAACCCTGCAAAGGCCATGATAAGAAACAGTGGTCAGCCTAAACTGCAGTCCAGGAGGGCTAGAACCCTGTGTAGCTTAGTTCTTCCCCTGTTTCACCACAAATGATTCAGCTCAAGAGCTGTGTGGTAATTAGCACAAGGAGTTGAATCAGGTGTGTTAAAT
>JAODJU010000035.1:23471048-23488245 GCA_026776725.1 Gnathonemus echidnorhynchus | reverse complement strand
ATCAGGTGTGTTAAATGAGGGGAAACCCAAAAATGTGCAGGGCTCCGGCCCCCCAGGACTGGAGTTTGACACCTGTGGCCTAAACTGTTGTCACTGAAAGCAAATGAGTCAGAAGAGAATGTCAGTTAGATGGAGAGTGACTCCAGATTTTCTCACTTACTAGTTATTCACACCTTACTAGTTAATTTTCTAATCAGTAGAAAATGCATACAGCTGTGACTAGTTAGGTGCCCTTTTTAAGATGAATCTGACTTGTTGCTCATTTCTGGGGTTAATCTGACTAGGTATTATATGGGTTGTTGTAATTTATCTAGTTTTTTATGGGAATTATTTTTATGGGAATTTTTTTGAGAGTTTTGTTTCTTGGATATAATTTTGCTGTCTGGAACTTTTACCTCTGTCTCCTCAAATTCTTCTGAGAGTGGGCTAACAGTCTGCCATTTGGGTCACTACAACTGGGAGAAGAGATTTGAGTTGTAACAAAAAAAAAACAATGTAGTAATTTTCTTTTTGGAAAAACCCTGACACTTTGCCACTGAGGGCTTCACAGTTGATTTTAACTTGCTGGTTATTTTTCACTGCTTTAAAAGTAAATTATACATGGTCCCATTAGTCATAGCACAAATTAGGAAGTTTAAGTAGGTACTGCATGGTTTTATTTTTCTTCCATTTAATTATTATTAAAGTAAACTATTTCATAAGACAGAACTGTGAGTTAACTATGCAATGAGGATTTTATATTTGAATTCTGGGATTTCTGTGACTGTACAGTTTTGACACTTCATTTACATGTGATAACTGCTGTGTTTGGGCAGGAAATGATGTGATTTTCTCGTTTGGAGAAAACCGATGCATAGTAAAGATTTCCGAAAGCAGTGACAGTCATTCCCTACAAAGGAATTCTGAGGTAAATGATGTGGTTTGGGGGACTGAGGCTCTTGCTATCCTACTGCCCTGAGGATCCCTGTGTTTCAATGAGGCACCATCCATCATGGCTGCCAGCAATGGCAAGACTAAGCGACAGTTTCATTACCCATTATGTGAATATATGACCATATTCAAAGGAATCACCATAAAAATGCAGAGAAGTTATTAACTAAACTACTGTATGTGCAAAAATTGAACTTTTACATAGGCAAATATTAATTTGTCTAAATAAAATTTAGGACCAAGTTATTAGTGAATTCCTTTAAAATCTGTTGTTAACAGGCCCTGAGAGAAATTGAAATTGCAAATCCACATTCATTATATTCCATAGCTTTCATTATTGAGAGAAGATTTACATACTGTAGCAGCTCATTTCAGCCACTTGATGACATTAGAAAGTAAGGTACTATGATATGATTAACAACAGATGGATCAGCAGGTCATGAAGTCTGAAAGCTGTACATAAAAGAAACAGGAAAATACACATTACAGCGTGTAGCTGATTCCTTATTAGGTGAAGACAGGAAGTGGAAAGATATAATAGGAGTATGCATTCATTAGGGTGCCAGGCATTCTGTTTCTATCTTATTTATTTCATACCTTCTACTGAAACTCCCCAAATGCCAGTTCTGAATCTCTAAAATATTTACATGTGCAAAAATAAATATTTTATATACCACTCGTGAGTTTAACAAAAGAAAAATTTTGCTTATCACTTTTTACAAAAATATTATAAAGATATGTATAGTAGAGGAATATTGTCCTCAGGAAATTGTCTATTTTATATAATAATAATAATAATAATAATAATAATAATAATAATAATAGGTTGTTTTGGCAGAGTGGTTGTTGTGGTTTTGCAATTCTCTTTTTCTTTCAGTGCCTGAAGGTAGCTTTTGACATTTCATTCAAGCCGCTCTTAATCTACTGTTATCCTCTCCCCATAGACTCTTTATTATGTATTTATATATAACCTTTTCCCAGATACACTCTATTTTATGAATTCTTAGGGAAAGTGTACTCTTGCCTGAAAGACTTAATAAATTGGCCTAACTTGGTCAGTTCTAAAAACTCTTAGGCTTAGCCCTCCAACAAATCCGATAGATTGAGATTTTTATTTATATTTAATGCTGTTTACCTGATTTCCTGAGAAGCACAGTCACTGCACTCTGTGCAGCTTCATTACCTGCCTAATGTTAAGCTCAGTCCCTAAGTTCAAGATCAACGGCATTCTAGCACGCCGAGAACTTTAGTTTCCACATATTTTTGCCCTTTTTCTTTGACTTTCCCCCTTTGTGGCTTTTTCTGTAATTTATGCACATTATCAAAAAAAAAATTATAACGTTAGCAGTTCTGTCATCTTGTCCTAAGGGTGGTAGGAGATGGATAATCACCATAGTAACATATTGTGGTAAGATATAACTGATTAGGCTGGTGAGGAAAATGAAAGCATATTGTTACAGTGTAATGCTACAAAGAAAAAATGTTACTTATAATAAGGTAGTCTGCCTGTGGACCTTAAAAATATGGTTAACATATTTTTGAGCTTTTCTGAGCCAGATACTCTGCCACAGTTTAGCTGTAGCACCCGTTACATCATACGTATGTGAGGAAATGTTGACTTTTATTAATTGTCACAGAGCTAAGGTGAAAGTTACTTTAAATTCCTTGTTATTACATATCAAGTTGCAATGGGGCAAAATGCTTGACTAAGAAATCCCAGAAGGATTCAATTCATCTCTGAAATGTTTGTCTTGTAGGACTAATATTCCAATGTGTGTTACATATTAAAGGTATCAGGTATAAGTAGGGTCTATTAATCGAGAGTACGACATCCAGTAGCACCTGTTCTGTCTCATATGTCGGCTAATGGTAATAGATACCTATCCTCTGCAATATGGCTATGTTTTCAGAAGGGGGGTAATGAGCAAACCAGGCAAATATCCTTTGTGGAGCAATCACTGTAAATGTGGCTGAGTCATAGAATCACCTTACTAGACATTCTGGCTTATGCACGAGAAATATATGCCAGTTAATACCTACCAGTCTGTACCTACCAGTCTATACCTACCAGAAGTACCTACCAGTCTATACCTACCAGAAATACCTGCCAGTCGGTACCTACCCGTCTATACCTACCAGAGTTAGTGCAGGCTGAGGTGCAGTCTAAGCTGCAATTAATTCAAATAGGTATTTGTAGAATTTTTTATGGACTGGTATTTTCATAAACGTAGGTTATACTGTATAATAATGTACGACCACTTTATGCATATAAGTATGGATGTAAGTAGGAACTCAGAATTGCATGCCAGTTTTGGATCTCATCACTCCTGGCAAGGTAAACTGAAGGCCTCGCAGATGTGTTTAGTCAGTCAAGAAATATTGATTGAGTATAATAGTTTAGCTGGAATGTCTCAGAGGGGAAGCAGAATGTTTGGTGTGGAATTTATGAGTATGGCTGTGGTTTAAGTAAACTTTCCTCAGTTTAAATGAAGGTCATGTGGGTATTCAGATCCCTTCCTTTCTTTCTGCAGTGAAGCTTAAGATCAGCCAGTTTGTTTATTTTTTTAAAGCAGAGCTAAAAAACTGGTATTAGTAGCTTTTTCAGAAGGATTTTATGCTGAGTTATATTATATGATTATGAACATGAGATGACATGTTTTTTAGGAAATATTTCAGCACATATGACGTTATATAAGCATGCATCTAATAAAAAGAGACCATTAAAATAATTGCTGTTGCATTATCTTCATCGTTTCTTATTTCACCAATTATGGATTAATAGGGCCACTTCCCAAAATAAAAGTTTTACTCATTTGCCAGTGAATTTATCACTATGGAAACGCTGAAAGTTCCATTATTTATGCTATAAAAACAAATCTAAATGGTCGCTAAATAACACAATGTTAATGGTGCTATTCAGTGTGTGTGTGTGTGTGTGTGTGGGGGGGGGGTGGGGGGTCTGCTAATAAAACAGGTTTATGAAACAATGGAGACATGTAGTTTTGAAGCAGAACTGAAAGAGAATTTCTTACACAAAACACCATTTCCAAATCAACCATTTATAGCTTGGACATGGTAGCAATACAATATCATGGGTATTGTTGACAATACAATATAATACCACAGATAGGCCTGTGGCCTTGCACTGCCAAGCTTATGGGTTAGATTGGCGCCCTGGCCTTGTGTGTGTGTGTGTGTCTGTGTGTGTGAGTGTGTCTCTGTCTGTGTGTGTGTGTGTGTCTCTGTCTCTGTGTGTGGTATTAGCATGTTTTCCAAGTGTTTGCCTGGATTTCTAGCAGGTATTCTAGTTTAACCTCACAATCCAAAGGCAGGGATTGATTTATCTGAGCTACTTATAGTGTATGGGTGTCCTGTGATGCAAGAGCACGCCACCCAGGGGCCTGTGTTGGGATTACAGGCAGATTCATTATGACTCTTTAGTGGATGCCTATACTTATGGAAAGTGAATAGAAGCTATATCTATAGAAGATATTATCCAGAACAGAAGAATTTTCCTTATACAAATGTTTCCTATGTATGTTTATGTATATTTTTTAATAAGGTTCCTAATTTTACACTTTATATTCAACTTAAAAACCATGCAGTACAAAAATATTTGCAAAAGGTGCAATAGAAACCTTCAGGAGATAGGGAATCCAAATGTATTCAAAATTACCTGTGCTATTACCAGTGTGACTATACTTTGGGCAGAATTGGTTGGCAGTTTGTTTCTGTAGCTGTTTTGTGGTACATTTTTTCATACAGAGATTGCATAGATGCACACCTGCAGACTTGGGCACGGATATTCTACTCAGACATAAAGCATGGCTGTTTCAGGGAAATAAATGCAGCAGCTTTCCATTTTATGCCTGTGTGTTCATTGTATTTCATCGGATGCTCCTTTCAGTGTTAACAAATAGTGATTTTGTTAGATAACGTGGGGGTGGGATGGGGGGTAAAGTTAAAACATCTGCTAGCAGTCGGCAATATTATTCAGAGCAAAAGCTTGGAATTCTGCCTGTTTCTCATTAATGTGTCGTGACAAAGACAAATGAAGACATTCATGTTCCAAAATACATAGCTAAGATATGGCAAACACTAAACATCAAACTGAAATACGTGGTACTGATTTAGTCCAAAATGAGGTTTTTTAATTACTCGGAGGTGAGGTGTGCAAACATTCCAGCTTGATTTATTTTGCAGCTTATGTTTGTAACTAAAATCCAGAGTTTCTGTTGAAACAATACATAATGGTTAAATAAATAATTCTATTGAAACATCACTAGTTCAACAGAACTGTCTCATCAGTCTTCATAAACATTTTGCATGGGTAAGAAACAGATTCTTTCTGTGAAATTTTGTGCATGCAAAAAAATGATAGCAAGATAAGTCCTGACAGAACTAGCAGTATGATTGAAACATGTATAAGCATTAAATTCACATTTACAGCCAATGCAAAAGCCCAGTTTTGTGTAAGAGGTTCCTTTTTAAATCATGCAATAAACCAGAATTCCTTGCATTGAAAATTGGTTCTAATTCAAAATAACTACACATTTGTCTTTTCAGTTGTTCACAGGACAAATAGCCTTTTATTGGGCAATGTTAATTTAATTAAAATTTTTGGAATTGTAAACTGATGTCTTTTGCAGAAGAGAGACAATGCAGTTCCCCAATTCTTCCTTTATCATGTGTATTAAGTCTCCGGGTCCCTTAAGTGTATAACTACGTGTTAGTTATAGTGAAACAATGGGAGAGTCAATCTCAGATGAAGGACAGAACCACGTAGCACAGGGATTTTGGAAAACATTTTTTTTTTGTGAGGATTTCTCCTTCCATGGTAAATAGAAGAGAAGGTAGTGGAAAACACAAGGGGGGGGGGGCGGGGAATCACTCATCCACACAAACAAACCACACCTTTGACAGGGATAGGATAACGGAATGAATGATCACCATGCACATGTACTTGGGATAGCAAGGCAGCCTTTAGATCCAGGATTACTGAAGGAAAAAAACAACACGTGTCAACCCCCCCTAACCCCCCGCACACCCTGAATATATCATAATCAAAGAGGACCATGCAATCCCCCGCATGACCTTGGAGAGTAACCCCTCCCAGAGAGAGATGATAAATGTGTAAACATATTCACATAGTACTTTTACTATCTGTTATCAAATATTTTGCAGTAATTAGATTAGTCGGCAGAGTGATGAGTGGTTTGAATGAACTAGAAATTGGAGTTTTACATCAGCTGTGGCTTCTGCCCTAAACTGCTATTCCTTTTAATATGTTTTAGTGGCCCCTGCCTTTGACATTTGTCAAAACAAATTATTATGCATCTCTATTTTCCTTACACATAAAAATGCATTATATGTATATTGTACTTTCTATGATAAATTATGTCTATATTTCATATCTTCACTATCATTCAGCCTAAAATTATTCTCTTCTTGCTCCTGGTTTTCACCAGTTATTAAAATATGGCTGTAAGAAATCCCTCCTAAAAGTCTCCGACCCTGGGCCAGACCCCTTAGGAAAAGTCCACTGAACATCCACAACTATAGCTAGAGCCTTAGAGCAGATTCAGATGTTTTGCTATCAGCCCACCCACTGCTGTTGTTCATTGATTCTCTGTGAATTTAAATGAAATTAGGGATGCTTAGAATGACAAATTGAAAGTTTCAATTTCAAAGCACTATAGAATGCCCTAGAACAATCACTGGTCCTGCACTCAAAATGGCCACATGCGGCCATCACAACGTGAGTGGAGAAACTAAACTACTTCAATCAGACCTTTGATTGAATGTGAAGGTGTTTACCTATTAGTGGGATGAGAATGGTTTGCCTGGAAATTGATATTTCAAGACCTTCCAGTACATTGACTACTCCGGCTGATTACTTCCATACTCCTTTAGCAACCATTTACCCACGACAGGTAATACTAGTCATCCCACAGCGCTAATTTACAGACAGTATTCTAAGAAAATGGACACAGGTTTTTTTTTTTTCCATTCAACAATAGGAATGAAGACACATCTTCAAAGAGGAAATAAGTGCCCCCCACTGCTGAATCATAGTAGCTTATTTCTGTGCTGTGTTGGCCGACAATTACTTTTTTTCACTTTCAGCAGTGCTGCATATTAAGTTTTCCCCTTCTCTACGACTTTAGGCGTTTATTATTATTATTATTATTATTATTATTATTATTATTATTAAGGCTCCAAAGCGCGTAGTGCTATGAAACCTTATTGTTTTATTATTATTATTATTATTATTATTAAATTATTATTGAAGCCTCTACTATCTGCGTGATATAACTATACTCCAATGTTAAGAACCAAAGTTAGGGTTATTTATATTATGGGGGGCTGTAACAGTTTCATTACTCAACCCATTAGACTCCTGAGCTCTTAGCTCATGACAGCCCCTCCCCAATCCCCCCTCCCCAAACTCCGCCTCTCTCCATCCATGCACATGTCACTTTTTCAAGAACTTTATGCACTATTGGCCAGTTTCCCAGTCAAGGATTAAGCCTAAGCCTAGACTAGCTTTGAGTTACAATGGTGAATCTCCATTGAAACGGCAATTTAGTCCAAGACTAGACTTAATCCTTGTTCGGGAAACCGGCCCTATATGTCTTGCACTAAACTGATATGGTGATGTACACTGTTTTTGTTTTGCTGCTATACTGCAGTTAATATAGCTGTATGTTAGTTCCACATATATATATATATTTTTTTTACACACTCTGCCAGGCCGATGGTGGGCATAAAATACAATGAAATTTCATTCTGATGTGCACTAACCGGTGTATTTCTGAATGGCAATAAAAGTGGCTATTCTATTCTGTTCTATTCTATTCTGGTCAAGATCAGTCATGGATGTTTAACAAGCATTTCCATCAGCTGACCATAATTTTAATCTATCTGTGTTAACTTGGGGGCAGTACCTTTTTCTAACCTAAATATTGCATGTTTGAGTACCCGAATTACAAAAAAAAAGAGAAATCACTATGTTTTTCATCTTTACAACCCCCAAAAGGTCAAATACAATGATAGAGACATCAAAAGGAATGTGCTTAAAATCAGATATTCAAACAGTACTTTACAATTTATGTAAATTACGCAGCAGATGTAGTAAATGATGAATTGTAATTTTAAGATTATCAGTAGATTATTCAGATTACATTATTTAAGAGTGTATTTTTTTCTATGATGCTCAATGATTTGTTTATTACATGGAATTAAAAATAATAAAATTAACTTTAGAAATAGATTAATATATTATTAAATTCTTGCATAGAAAGTCTGAGCTACAATGAAAATGCTAGATTATTTCAAGGTGCACTCAGCGTCTTTGCTGTTTTATACTTTAAGCCTCACCCAGTTCTAACTATAGTTCCATGTATAATTTGCTGCAGTGTGAAATACTTATTCAGTGCTGCGTTTTTACATTTGAAAATGCACTGCTTTGAATATGAAATACACTAATTATAAGGGTATTTTTTTAATTTCTGAAAAAGAAGAAAAGCATCTTTGATTTTTAGTAGTTCATAAAGTAACTTTTGGTGTGTATGTTTTGCTCTAAAGTTCCTTTCTAAATACTCTTTTTGGGAAAGCGATTTGGCAAAACACACACACACACACACACAAACATGCATACATACTGTGTATCTACAGTACAGCCATGTCGTGCTGACCCTGGAACCCATCCTAGCCAGTGCAAGGCATGACTCCCAATCTACCACAAGGAACATGCTCACACAAAATGAGTCATTGACAGTTACTAGTTCACTAACAGCTTTATCTTCATGGTATCTCTTCCACACTTACGCCCATATTCACAATATCAATACAGCACTCCTGAGTGGTACATTCCCCACCACATTCAAGCAGACTTAAGTAACTCTACTGCTTAAAAACTCAAACTCAATCCATCACACTGTGAAAACTACAGATCAGTGTATCCATTTCTAACCTCTACTGATTTTCTTCCACGGAATAACCTTCTAAATCCTCATCAGCTTCAAAGCTGGACACTCCATGGAGACCACCTACCTGACTTTTGTGGATTACCTTCCATGATCTGCAACCTCTTTCAACTTGGCATCATAGGGACTGCTCTGAGGTGATTTGAATCTTAAAGGTAAATCCTTGCAGGTGGCTATGGAGCACAGGTGTTTAAGTCCTATCAAGCAGCATTTGGTGTACCTCAAGGTTCAAGTCTTTGTCCACTGTTCTTTCCGGCAGTGATGTGATGGCTCACTGGGATCTGCAGTTCACCAGCAGTGGGCAATAAGCACCACATAGGTAGATAATATACCCACAATATCTACATTAATTGCCATTGATTTGACTTCGCCTACTTTTTACTGTGCATTTCAAAAGCTGTGTTTTTGGGGGCAGTGTCTGGCTCCGTGGGTTAGGCCTCTATGCTCGTAACTGGACGGTTGCCAAGTCCAGTCCTTTGCAGAATAGTCAAGGGGTGCTGGATACATGGCTGACCCTGCTATTGGACTCCAAGCTTTGCTCTGAATTGTATGCATGTGTGGGTGTTCCTCAAAGGACAGCAATATGGCATATTAAGAAGCAGTCCGATGTACCTGTATTCATTTGAATGGCAAATAAAGCATCATTTCATTCCAAGAATGAACTTCTCCCAAATTGTTGGCCCTGAATTGTTGGCCCCCGTGTTATTTGTCAATAAATACCAATATGTCCTTAGCAGTTAGTTAGGTAACTCATATCCGCTCTTCAATGAAATTAAACCACCAATGTCAAAAACATGCAAAATATCAAATCCACATTTTCTTGTCCGACATCTTCGGAACGAATTATTCAAATTGGTGCATTCTGGCCAAAGTACTGCATGTCTTATTCAGAGAAAGATAAATGTGTAAAAATGTCTCTGTCTTTTAAATTCAAATGCAAAAAAAAAAAAGTACAAAAAAGTACTTTTGCTTGCTGTGAAATGTATGAAAATGGCATATGATTAGTCCTCTAGCTTTGAAATAAATAAGCACTCAGATTTTTACAGTTGCTAAAATGTTTTCCAGGGTAATGGTGGCTTTTATTCTTATGAATGTTTATCATCCAACATAACATTGCAATGTTCATAGGAAATAGCATTTAAAATTTCTGAAATTAATTTGATTTGTTACACATACATAATCTATATGTACACAATCACACTTATAAACAATGTATTGTAGTGACAAGAAAATTGTTATTTAATAAAATGTAAACTTCTGTTTTTGTATGTTGTTGGTCATAGTATTTGGCAAACACAAAAAAATTGGGTTTGATACCACACATGCGCACAGACACCCAAATACATGCAAATCATCTCTGCAAAACCCATTAACCTCTTACCGTTGGAAGCATTTCCCTTTATAACGTGACCTCTCTATCCCGTTCTTTATTCATTCCGACCCTAACAGAAACACTGTAAATGTCATCACAGGACTGTTAACATGGACTTTATTATCACACAACCATCCATCTACAATGCAGTGAAATAGACAACAGTGAAAGATTAAACTGAGAAAAACTATGCATTAAAGATTTAATAGTAATGCTAATTAATGAACATTCATACTATTCTTCTCCAATTACAAGAACTGGATCTTTGCATTTTTATTCAAAGGATTGGCAAAAAAAGAACTTTTTTGCACTTGAAATAAAACTGTATTGTTTATGGATGGATGCTACTTGAGAATCAGCTCCCATGCATCATTATACGATTCACATGAGTTTGATAGGTAGGTATAATCATATGCTTTTAGGTATAATCGAGCACCATGCCTCTGTAAAGTGAGGTTGACATTCTAGGGAGATTTCATATCCAGTAACACCAGGGGACCAAGGCACTGCTGGATAGTTGAATTTTCTGGATAGTTGTCTTGAATGTTACAGAATGTTACTCTTTTTCTCTTTCCTGTTAACGTGATAACTCGCAAAGTCTTTGACAGATCCGTTTCAAACTTTGCAGGCATGTTGTCTGGGTAACAGGCTGGAACTGATAAATTGCCTATAAATTGAAGCAGCAGTGCAATAATTACTGCCATTGTTGGACAGACTACTCTAAAAAAGTTTCTGAATACTGAATATATAGTCCTTAATGTATTCAGATTTGTATTCCGATCAAACACTCAAAATTTGTAACTGATTCTGAATACTTTTTGAATAATTTTCTAATATTTCCAGAAATTGATGTGTATCCTAGTTCATAAGAATGGTTCAACAAGTTAAGCATATTCAAATTAAACTGTAAACTGAAAATGCACTTTAAATCTCAAGTAAAGGGGAAGTTTTTAAAGCAAAAGCAAGAGAAAACAAAATTTTCACTATAATTTTATTATTAATAAAAGCTGAATATTTGAAAAAGTATTCAAAAAACTACACTTATAATGAGTGTAGCGACATGTTCAGGTTCATGTGCAGCGGTGTTTAGTTCCTGATGCTTGTCTGGGGGTGGATTGTGTTTTAATCTGCTTGTGCTGAGTTCATCCATTTGCATTTTGCATTGAACGTTCTTTTCCACTGCAGCATGTTTTCTCTGCAAAACAAGCCAAAAATAAAACAGTACTTCACAAAGCAAGAACATACAATTATAGGCTGAGAACATTTGGCTATATAGTAAAAAAGGCAAAACATTGATAATATTGTCTAAACACACATTGATGGGGAAAACTGATACTTAAAATTGAATTCTTTCAAATTACTAGCCGTACTATTTTTAACTACTAATTAGTGCACCAGTATGTGACTTCAGATCCAGCCTTCATGTAAAGTTAGGTTAGTTAGCTAGACATTTACCTTTAGGTGTTTTTCAAATTCAGAGTTGCATCCTTTGGTCCAGACAGGCCATTTTATAGCTGATAAGCTTAGTTGGCACCTCACATAAAAATTTTCTTACCTTTGACTTCTTTTAATCCAAAATGGTGCCAATACCGATACAGACTTACACGTGCCAAGCTCCAGCATTATGGCTACTGCTCCATCTGTTCTCCCAGACTCGTGCAACGGAAAGGATGTGCACAGGAGGGAGTGTGTTCAGGCAGAAAGATTTGTTGCTTTAAAAAAGACAAGCTACTTCAAGCTGGAAAAATTCTATACATGATTTAAGAGACGCAGTTTAAAAGTATTCAGTATTTAAAATTCATAAAGTAACTCTATTCTTAAATGCAGCTTTATAAATGTACCATGCGCTGAACCCCAAACACTTACTTTTGTATTCTAAATACATAACGGCAGTACTTGTATTCCAGTACAACCCAAGCCTGGTGATAGCCAAATAAAAGGGCAGTCTCTGACACTCAATCCCATTAACACTGTAACCCAAAATGTATTTGACGGATCATTTTCAAACTTTGCACAATCAATCGCTGACAAACTGGAACTGATAAAATTCCGAGACAGTGCCAAGTACTGATAACAAAGAAAAAGAAAGTTTTGACACATGATTTTATTAGAGTGATAATTGAAAAAATAGTTAGTGGCACCAATTAATCCTTTAGGCAACTGTTATGTTAATGTATAAAACTGGAACTATTTTATGTTGCATTATGATATGATACATAGTGTGGATAGTAATAAAAAATGCATGTAGAGCCGTAGAGCGACGCAATGTATGTCTATGGCTGATGCCAAGTAAAAAGCTGCGTTACCTGAACATTGGTATTTTGTAGTGATTCCCCTGTTGTGGAAGTGCACAAACACAACAGCAACATAAGTGGCTCCCTAGAGTGACGACTTGCTGACCAATTTCACTTTGCCTTTGTTGGGGGAGATGGGGGGGTGATGCTAGCTGTCAGGATCAGTCCCTGCCTTGTACTTTTCCTTCTGTTTTCACATTTGGCCAGCAGGTGCTGCTAGCCATCTAGTTTGTTCCTATGTGCTTTGGCACCTTTCTTAGCTCCCATTGTCTCCGCTTGTTCACTGGCCTGCTGCATGACTGAATGGGCTAAGTGGGTAGTTGCGAACTGTGCTTCCCTTCCATTGTGGGTGTTAATGATGTTGGATATTTTGAGTTTTCTGAGCCCCTTGTTTATCATGTTATCTTGTTTTTGTCAGTTTATGCATGGACTGTTTGTTTTTTTTGTTTTTCTCCCTCAACTGTGGGGCAGGAGATGATTTTCCCAGTCCCCCTGCTCAGCAAATTCTGTTAGTGACAGTCCGGTGGCCATTTGGCCACATCCATCGTGGGGTAATTTACCATAGTGGAATTTAATTGCGTCACATAGCCCTGGCATGTCAGCGACGGCATGAAAGAACAGGTGCAGATCTGATTCAGTTCAGTTCAGTGTTTTGTTTTGTCACATGACCAAGGCTGGTGGAATGTGTTTTTGGTACATTATATTATATTATTCTGCATACAATACGTAAATGGACAACCGCAGACGCTCCACGTATTAAGCTGTTTGCACCAGTGCTCCAGGGGCACTGGATAAATGGTCTGACCCTGTGCTCAAACCCAGCCTCTGTGTGTGTGTGTGTGTGTGTAAAGAAGAGTGATTTACCATGTTTAACCATTTAAAAAGACTTCAGTCATCAGGCAAGATAAACTCATTCACCAGTATTTCTTATTGGTTTGTGGATAATGAATTGGTATACACTAAGTGAAAGAGCCTGGAATTACAATGTATTGATTCGTAATACTGTTCTTGTTGAGTGCAGCTAATCCAGTATACAGTATATAATGTATATAAGAATTTTCATTTTTTGTTTAGTTTTTTATTGTGTAAAAGGACCATGTCAGTGCAGTCATGTCTCTATGTCTTTCGGGAGGTATTATGATGCGTTTGTACCTGTCCTGTATATTATGCATTACGCAGTTGGCACATATAAAAACATAAAATGCTGTGCAAATTGTCTTATATTTGTACCTTGCAATTTAACAGTCATTTTATACCAACAATTTGTGTTTCTATGCTAGGGTTTAGTTTTTACAAGTTAATAAATGGCCAAACAAGTGATCTGGCATATTATACAGAAGTACGATGTACACTTGCAAAACCAAGCTGGAAAGGGAGACATGTGATGCATTACCACAAAGATCTGAGTGAATAAATTTACTAAAATCCAACAGTATATGCACAGTTTGCTTCCTCATCTTACTTTGCAGGCAGTCGTGTAATAAATGAATAGGTAAATTTCATGTCACAATTAGGATTCGGAGCATTTGGTAAAAAGACATTTTACGCTACCTTGTCAACAGTATTACCTTATCTTGTTAAACATTATTACTTTATATATATATAGCAGTTTTTATATACAGTATTTTTTACATTTACTATGTACTATTCTTGTGGTACCTCTCAACTGAGTTTGATGTGCGAAAGCTGTGTTCCTGTGTTCGGTGTAGTGCTGGCCCAAATGATTATTCTTTAAACGATTAATCTAGAGATAATTTTTTTTCGATTATTCGACTAATCTAACAACTAATTTTTTGATTGATCTGATGATAAATTAATTGATAAGCAATTATTTTCAAGTTAGTCATTTAATACAACAATTCATCTTCTCCCCCACACAAACAAATCTGAAATTCTCATTAACATTTCAATTTATTAAAACATTTCTTAAACATTAGAGCATTATTAACAAAAGAGGCAAATCTTAAGAAATTCAATAGGATTTCTATGTTAGACTTAAGTTAATCACTGCAATAGTTTTTACTTAATTATTTCAGTACACCAATTTGACTTTAATGTTGAAATAGATGCTAAAACATGGAATGATTTCATAAGTAGAGAAACATGTTTTTAAGAAACACTAGCAAAGGTAGCTTATAGTTAAGCTTACTTCAGTGAGCAAGGAACGACTTAGGCTACAGTGTGTGACACTATTCCCAAACTTTGGAAGACCGTGTGTGAGCCTTTTTGCCGCGTGTTTCTCCAGAGGCTCCGAAGCTCTGCTGGTAGATGCAATCATGTTGCCTTGTGTGTGGCGGGATGGGGCGGGTGGCAAATTTCCTTTTTGCCGGGTAGTAGGAGATGTCTCATTAATATTTATGAGAGAAGTGCTACATGATTGGCCAGTGCATGCCTTACAAAATAGTGCAGCACTGCTGGCACTGACGATATTACACAAAACTATATCGGAATTCAGCCTACAATTGATATAGTTTTAACGGTGCCAGCAGTGAAATAACTAGCCAGCTTATTAATGGAATAACTTTGTATTGTAAATGAAAACCATGCCGCAGGTCCAATAAATAAAATATTGCAGCTCTCGAGTGGCGAAGAGATCATCAGGTGGACAGTAAAGTTCAGTTGTTAGCAAACTGTTTTATTGCGCAATTCTTAAAAGGACAGCGTTAACGTGCTCCCTTTACAATACATTTTCCCTTTGCACTTCCTTCACTATATTTGTTAAAAAGATTTAACTTATACTGTAAATCCACAGCTTGGATTTTCACAAGATCACCTTGAGACAAAGAAAACAGTATCTAGAGGACATCATGGACCTCCAACACGTTATTTGATCCATCTTCTTTAGGATAGGATTAGAAATTCTTATCTCTATCTTGTATTTTAATCCATGCATGATTAATTCAAAACACAAAGGAATAAAAATCCATGTTTGAGTACTGTCTTCTCCAACATGCACAGTTAATAGGAGCAAAATTAAGTTTAACTTCTTCAGATAGCTACAATAAATACCAGAAATAAGGAAAAATTCTGTAGGGTTGAAGATGAGCAAAACAAACCAGCCAAAAAAGTGTGTTGCTTGAGTGTACCCTAAGCCAGTTTGTCTGAAGGGTTAGATACATAGATATAAGTTAAGTATTTTTTTTCAGGCACATATATTAGCTGTTTTTTTAAAAAAGTATACCCTCTTAGATTCTGAAATGAGACAAAAAACACTAATGCAATGCAAATTGCCTGCCTTGTGTGCTCAGACTTTTTCACCAGGCTGAAAATATCTTCAGTGTTATTCCAACAACTCAGATAAGCCACTTTTGCATTTAACAATTGGAAGATACTTTGAAATGATTACTGACTCCAGTTCCTAGTAATGTAAATCTGACAGCACTGCGATTATTTGTGAAAAGTGGAAAAAATAAAACTGAGAGAACCATGCGGCTAAAAGAGGGGATTTCTATACTGATCTCAGCTGAAAAGCTTTGGAGCTTAATGTCATTTTCAAATTTACGAAAGCATCCCAACTGACACCCTTTCCCTATTCAATGAGAGCAAGATCTGTTTATAGAGTTTGTGGCAATTGTTTGTCCGAATTATCAGCAGAGTTTCCATATGCCACAACCTGTCCATCTTACTCTGACACTTTTGGAAGAGGTTTAAGGAATCACAGAACAATATTTTTTGAATGTATAAAGTTTTGAATACATTTGACATTCTTCATATTCTCCGCAAAGCTCTATAAAGCTTTTATAACTTATAAAGAATGTGTGTGTGTGTGTGCATAGTGCATTTTTGTACCATGTTTCTTTAGTCCTGAGAATGGTGCAGTCTGCCATAGGGTTTGTAGTGCTGTTATGATACCCAACACTACAAAAGTATGCCTTTTTACTGCAACATACAGCATAACAAACTCACTGCCTCCAATTCATTGAACAATTAGTATAACTTTGACCCAACTAGTTAATGGGACTAGCAAAAAAAAATGAATTTCCAAAGTAGTTTTATAAACTAATTAGTCCCTGCATCTGTTATCACTGTGATTTTATACAAAATCAATCAATTGATCAATCATAGTTATATTGCATGTTTTGTATTCTAAATAGTCATGTTTTAACCACAGGTTGACAAAGTGCTTTACACACATTTTAAAAGAAGAAAAACAAAGAATTTTTAAAAGAAGACAAGAAAACCACAAAAAATGGAAAAAAAAATTCAATAATAATTATAATAAAAATAATAAATAGCCAAACAAACTTGTTGTTATTATTATTACTGGTATGAATAATAATAATAATAATAATAATAATAATAATAATAATAATAAAATACCACCTAAAATGCGTGACTTTAAGTACCCATGTTCTCGGTAGGGGACTTTAGCCCCCTCACATGGGACTTTAGCCCCTTCACATGGGACTCTAGCCTCTACCTCACAGGGGACTCTAGCCTCTACCTTTTAGGGGACTCTAGCCTCTACCTTTTAGAAGACTCTAGTCTCTACCACACCAGAGACTGTAGCCCCAATGTCATAGGGGACACTAGCCACTACCTCAGAGGGAACTCTAGGCCCTACCTCACAGGGGACCCTAGCCTCTACCTCATAGGGGACTCTAGCCTCTACC
>JAODJU010000035.1:23456244-23470948 GCA_026776725.1 Gnathonemus echidnorhynchus | reverse complement strand
CTACCTCAGAGGGAACTCTAGGCCCTACCTCACAGGGGACCCTAGCCTCTACCTCATAGGGGACTCTAGCCTCTACCTCAGAGGGAACTCTAGGCCCTACCTCACAGGGGACCCTAGCCTCTACCTCATAGGGGACTCTAGCCTCTACCACACCAGGGTCTTTTGCCCCAATGTCATACTGGACACTAGCCCTTGCCTCACAGGGGACTCTAGCTACTACCTCTGAGGGAACTTTAGCCCCTACCTCACAGGGGACCCTAGCCTCTACCTCACAGGGGACCCTAGCCTCTACCTCACAGGGGACTCTAGCCCCTACCTCACAGGGGACCCTAGCCTCTACCTCATAGGGGACACTAGCCCCTACCCCACAGGGGTCCCTAGCTCCTACCTGTTCTGGGGGGAGCGAGGCTCCAAATTCTCGAAAACACAGGATAAAAAACATGCCATATTTCTGAATATGAACAACAAAGTGACAAGTAACTTTGGGATTTCTTTAAATAGGTACAGAGAATTTCATGGCAGCTGGACATGTATCAGAATGTAACGCTCTTTGTCCAACTGAACCAGTGCTTAATTTGATAAAACAATAACTCAACATTCAGCAATATGATATGCAAATCATTTTCCAGCTCTAACGGGAAGCGTGCCTTTCGTGTATATTATACATTCTTGTGTATTTGCTAATGTATAATAAAATCATGTTTTTTGATATTTTATCAGTTCAAAAAAGTCCACAAATCCATTGGCAGTGATTAGTGTTTTTTTATCACTATCGTAGGGCTGGTACAGTGGTTCATGGGGTTCGCACTGTTGCCTCATACCTTCAGGTTCAATTCTGACTTCTACTCTGTGTGGGTGGCATTTGCATGTTCTCTCTGTGGTATGCAGGTTTCCACCAGGTGCTGTGGTTTCCCAGTCCAAAGAGATGCTAATTAATGTGTTTAATTGGCCACGCAGTGTGAGTCTATGCATGTGTGCACCCTGCAGTGGATTGGCATCCCATTTAGGATATACCTGTGCTTCCTGCGATAGGCTGCAGGCTCACCATCACCCTGACCAAGATTAGTAGTGGCCTAAATTGTTATTTAGGCAATTTATCTGCCATATTTTAAGACTCAATTAGTGACCCCCTCTGGCTTCAAATGAGATTGTCTCACATAAGAGCAATGTAATCCTTTAAATGCATACCAGTTTTGGCAATTTGAATATGCTCAATTTAATGCTTATCCATGTTTTCAGGGAATGTAACCTGTCCTTTACATCTCCTTCAAATAACCCTCTGGCCAGTTGCCTTACAATACCACTGCTCATCAACATAAATTCTCATAGAAAAATAATATGGGCAGCTGAACCCGAAGGTGGAATACACTGTTTCTGTGCCAGAAACCATGACGACAAAGAGGCATTTTACCACAACCTCTGGAATAAGATTTTTAGGAATGATAACATTCCTAATTATGTCATTGCCTTTAAATAATCATCAGACCAGCTACAGATGGCAAAAACCTGAAAATGTGTGTATGGTAGCTGTTTTATTCCAGCTGAGTGACTAGTTATTGAGTAATTACAAAGATTCAAATGCATGAAAGAAACACATTTCTGAATATACATTTCTTTTTCAAATTAAATCTGAGTAGTTGCAGAACATATCAAATATTTTTGTTACATTAGCCTATAGATTCATAAACGGCTTTGCCAAGAATGATTGTACCAACACTGTGATTAATAATTAATTTAAAGAATAACACTATGTTGTAACACTTGACGGGGCACAAGTCACTTAGTAACTCAGTTGCTACTCAAGTACAAATACTGAACAAATATAGTACCTGCATGAAATACATGAAGCAGAGGTCAGGAGTGACTGCAACTACTGTACACCACAGCCTGTTCCTATAGGCTCCTTTGTACATGATATCAGTTATAAATACATTGTTAAACATGTTCAGCTGAATACTGTGTTTTGTTAATTGAATTGTAAAATCTATGTTAATAGTTTTAAGTGATTAGAAAATTATGTTTTTCTTTGATTGAATTGGCATAAAAAATAAACAATGCATATTACCTTGACACATCCAATAACCACTCTAATGACAGACCAAATGCATCTCACAAATAAGCATTTGTTGTGGCACATTTGGGATTAGCTAATGGTCATATTTTTCTGGCATTTAGAGACAGTGAAATGAGGGAGAAAAAGTATTTATTTACAGCTGAATGAAAGTGAGAATGAACGAAATGGTGTGACATACTGTAACATCCCAGAATTACCGTCTCTGATGTAAATCCCTTATGCAGTCTTGGTCAATGTTAAGTCAATGTTGACTCTTGGTGCCCTTTTAAATGGTATTTGCCCAGACTGGCCAGCCTTCTGAGCGGGTCCACATATTTGCCACTGTCATGTTCATGGGTGTGATGACTGAGCCCATCTATCTGGTTCCTGGTCCTTCCCCCCCCCCCCCCCCCTTTACCTTCACCTTTTCCATGCATTATGGTCTTTTCTAATGTACTATACCTTTTTCATAATATGCTCAAAATACCTTCATTCAGGTCATTTATGCTTCATATGGAAGTTCACACTTGAATTGATCAAGAATTTGCTTGTTTATTTCACGGTCCATGTTATTCCTAAAAATCCTCTCCAGAAAATATCAAAGAAGCCAATATTGTTTTCACCCTTATTCTTTATTACCCAAGTTTCACATCTATAAAGAATCAGAGGAAATGTCATTTTAAATTAGTGCTCCGTATAATTAGTGGGAAGCCAGAGAAAGAAGCAAAAGATATTTAAAACAATTAAAACACAGGGAGAAAATTGTTTAAAAGATAACAATGCAATAGATGGGGAGGAGACAATGCGAAACAGTTTGTAATAAAGCAGATGTATACCAAAGTAATCAGGAGCAGCCTTGAAGTTGATTGTTTTGTGTTACAGTCAGAATTCATATAGATTGGGTTTCATTTTCCATAATTACTAATAATGTGATGAACTGCATCATTCCTAATACGGGAATTCTTTCATTACTGGGTAAAAGTAAACACACATAGAAATAAACTATGCATGTTTTTTTTTAATAAAAGCTGCAAAAGAACTGCTTGCTGATATAAACATACCTTATGCTTGGTTTTAATAAATACAAGTACTTATTGTGGGTGGGACATTGGGTTGCACTGTAGAGTCTCACCTCAGGGTATTTTCTTTTTTTATAAGAACAAAGGCTGAATACAAAACCACAACAGACTTGTCATAGAACAAAGAATGAATGCTTGTAAACAATGTGCTCATCCTACATTCTACATCAGGGCTATTTAAATCACAGTCACCAAGGTCTGAGCACTGCTGAATATCCAGCCTTCTTTTACCTGTGAGTCAGGTGTTTAGCCTCTGGCCAATCAGAATCAGTAATTATTAAACTAACTACCCGGGAACTGAAAACAAAGCCTGGATTTGGAATGGAGGGCCAGATTTATTTTTGATTACTCTACATGTATGTTCACATGCCGTGCATTTCGTGCTGCACTGTTCAGATATATTCCATGCTGTATTCTTTGTTTAGCAACTGTTCTGTTAAGAAAAATGCTATATAATATGTTAAGTGTTACATGTAACATTTGACCGAAACCATAATGTAGAAAAATCAGCGCTTGTAGCATTATGTCAGGGAAATCAGTCTGTAAATGCAAATGGTGGTATTAAAAGTCAAGATCTGTTATAATGAAAGAAGCACGGAACTAATTACCATAAATCATGAGACTGCTGGATGTCATAAGGCTATTCCACAGGTTTTTAGAAAATCAAAGTCTGCAAAAATAGCACTGTAATGCAAAGGAACGTTATTTGAAGTTCTCCAGTTAACAGCTCCATCTCCAAAATGTAAGAATGCAAATTGCCAAAAGTGCCAGCTGACTAAACAAAAAAAAAATATCTATAAATATTATATTGCATACATTTTTGGCCCATGGACAGCAGTTACTCAGTGCCAGAGTATTGTCAGAGCACCTGCTTCCTTTAGGTTTCGGTACCACTGAGCCTCCTGTGTTATTTGGCCACACCCTTAGCTCACACCCCAGGCCAGGTTCATAAGCATTAAATTAAGTCAGTGTCATTTCTCTTTCACCAGTAACCCCAGCGTCATACACACACTCTGTATATTTTAGGGTAATACACACCCCTGTCGAAATGCCTGGTTTTTGTGATGTAAAAACATGAGACCACCTGTAGTGCGACTACAACCTGTTCAATTCAATTGAAATGCAAACAAATCGGTTACGGTAAAAAATATAAAAAATAAAAAAACTTATAATTAGCTGGTTGCATAAGTATGCACACCCTTGAAGTGACACTTTGTTGAAGCACCTTTTGATTTAATTACAGCATTCAGTCATTTTGGCTAGGAATTTATCAGCATGCCACATCTTGACTTGGCAATATTTACCCACTCTTCCTTGCAAAAGTGCTCCAAATCTGTCAGATTGTGCGGGCATCTCCTGTGCACAACCCTCTACATCAGCCCACCGATTTTCAGTTGGATGTAGGTCTGGGCTCTGGCTGGGCCTCTCCAAAACTTTAATTTTCTTCTGGTAAAGCCATTCTTTTTTTGATTTGGATGTATGCTTGTGGTCATTGTCGTTCTGAAAGGTGAAATTCCTCTCCATAATCAGCTTTCTAGCAGGCATCTGAAGGTTTTGGCCCAAAAATTGACTGGCATTTGGATCTATTCACAATTCCCTCCCCTTTGACTAAAGCCCCAGTTCCAGTTAAAGAAAAACACCCCCAAAGCATGACGCTGCTGCCACCATGCTTCACTGTGGGTATGGTGTTCTTCTGGTGATGCGCAGTGTTGTTTTGGAGTTGTGGCCAAAAAGTTCAACCTTGGTTTCATCAGACCATTACACATCTTCCCACATGCTTTTGGGAGACTTGATTATTTTTTTTTTTGCTAAATTTAGTCAGGCCTGGATGTTTTTCTTTGTAAGAAAGAGCTTCCATCTTGCAACCTTGCCCCATAGTGCAGACATATGGAGAATACGGGAGATTGTTGTCACTTGTAGTACACAACCAGAAATTCTTGAAGCTCATACTGTAGGCCTCTTGGCAGCCTCCCTGACCAGTTTTTGTCTTGTCTTTTCATCAGTTTTGGATCGACGTACAGTTATTGGTAATGTTACTGTTGTCCCATATTTTCTCCACTTCTTGATTATTGTCTTCACTGCATTCCATGGTACATCTAATTCTGGAAAGTTCTTTTGTACCCTTCTCCTGACTGATACCTTTCAACAATGAGATCCCTTTGATGCTTTGTAAGCTCTCTGCTAACAATGACTTTTCTATAGCATGCAACTGAGTAAATGTCAGGAAAATCCTACTAGGACAGCTGAACTTTATTTGGGGTTGATCAGAGTCACTTTATGGCAGGTGTGTACCCAAAAAGACTGAATGCTGTAATTAAATCAAAAGGTGCTTCAACAAAATATTATTTTACGGGTGTGCACACTTATTCAACCACCTTATTGTACATTTTATTTTTTATATTTTTCCCCCTAAGAGATTTGTTTGATTTTCAGTTGAATTGTACAGGTTATAGTCAGATTAAAAGTGGGAAATGTTTTGAAATGATTTCTTGTGGTCTCATTTTCTTTTTACATCACAAAAACCTGACATTTTAACAGGGGTGTGTACACTTTCTATATCCACTGCGGTACTTAAAATACAGAGTCAGTAATGCTGGAAATGTGGGGCATGTTCCTCTTTCAGAAAATACAGGACACAAGGTGGGATCCGAGGTTTAACCTGGATGAGAGCTGATCACACATTAATCACCCGCAGGACACACTAAGGGCAATGATTGTCCTTTCATTAATACAGGCAACATTGCATTAGAGAGACGTTATAACTGGAACATGAGAGGAAGAGCTGTGTGCAGTTTTGGATTCATAATTGTGCAGTTATGAACCAGTAACACGGAAATAATTCACTTTATTGTCATCTCACACATGAATCAAAATTGTGTTTCTACAGAGCATCACACCTAGAACGGAGATGACAAAGATGGTTGCACACAAAGACACTTCGGCTTCTGTGGAACATTTATATATTATAGTTAAATTATAAGAAAATAGCCATATACCAAGATGCACTTTGTGTAAACCTCAAATAGACAGATTTCAGAAATCCAAATCATTTCTATTATCCCTCATACGCTCCCATGTCAGTGTTCTGAAGCTCATGCCAAGTTGAGAACGTTAACACTGCTATACAGGGCTTTCAAAAGCAACAGCACCAGTGTGACCAGTATAAGATGGAGTACAGTCTAGAAAAAGTCCACTTCATTGTAGTTCATTCCAGAAATACCACGGCATACCGGGGGCAATTTGGAGTCACTAATTCATCTTCGTCTTCAGGCTCAGAGAGGAAATCACATTACCTAACAGCATCTCAGTGGAATATGGGTAAGAAATGAACTCCCTGCAACAGAGCTGGGACCAGATTTCGGCATGCAATCCTGAATCTATGTGGTGACAGAGAAAACTGAAGCATCTGTTGATATCCTCTATGGAAGCCCATCCAGAGACTTCAAATTCTGCTAAAGTAAGGGAAGGATAACCTGTATTCTGAGACTAAACAGTTACCTGATTAATCATCTGAAAAACAGCAGTCATTTGTTTATCTGCATGTTTATGAAAGCTTAATGCAGCATTTCATGAAATGAGTTCTGAATATTCGCTCTGTTTTTAAGTAACCTTCTAATTTATAGTTTAGTTAAAATACATTTTATTTATGTACAATTATTATTATTTTATTAAGCTATTCAGTTTTTATTTTTGAATTGTTAATACTGTTACTGTTAATGTACAGTGTGCGGCTGCACCATGTTAAGAGTGAAAATAAACTGAACCTTAAACCTTGTACTGGTTTGATTTCTTATTTTTCAACCTATGTGCATAAGGATTCTTCAAAATGTCCCCTTTCAGTATCCGTTTTTTCTACCAAGTAAGTATATATGGTACATTATGAACATTTAACCTGGTAAATCACAAATTGTCTATTTCAATTACATAGTTTGTGCAAGACACTAGACACTGACTAGAGCTTAACTATGATTTAGAATTCGCAGATACATTTGCATGTTGATGTGTTTGTATGGAACCCGAACTAGTGACCTCACAGTTGAAAGGAACATATCCTGAATTGTTTTTTAAAAATACCTAGGCATGCATATGAATGAAATTTTAAGATATGCAAGGAGATGTAGATGAACACTTAGTGGCTAAAAATTTTATATTTTGCAAACACAGACTGAAACAAATTAAAATGTATGCATTACAGAATACAACTATGATACAGATGTCATCAACAAATGAAAACAAAGATTAGCAACACATACCATCTCTTCAAAGTCTGTCATTGACTGAGTGCACATACACTATTACAGCACTTAAAAATATGACAGAAAGATGTGCCTCTTCAAATAGGCCGGTGCTGTCATTTCACAGAAGCAGTTCAAAGATAAAGAGTGATAAATAATTATCTGCTCTAACTGTGATTTGGGGGAACTTTGACATTGATTGTCAGTTCTTGCTTCTTCACTCTTAAACACAAATCATCCAAGTCTTCTGAGTGATAAAAAAAGAGTAGAATCATAAAATAGATGAGCTATTTCTTTGGCAGTTTAACTTTTTCCAGTTTGTGATCAGACTTTTTTTTTTCCTTTCTTCTGTTTAGGTATCAAAAATAACAAATTGCTTATAACTACCCTGTCCCCTTGGCCCTACATTAGAAGGAAGTACTGAAGTTCCTATAGACACTACTTGACTTTGACATATAAAAAGTGTTTATCAATCATTAAAGGGACAAAACAAGTTTCTTGTTTAGGATGAAAGACACAAATAGTTTCCTTATCTAATTTCAGCTATAACTGGGTCACAAATGGTCACATGACATTGAACTGTATTAGTAATAAAATGTACATATTTTCACTGCATAGCAACCTTTGATGATATACAAAACTATAGCATGAATGAATGAATGAAATTTTTTTAGAGTTCTTGATCACAGTCTACGGGTATGTTTCCCATGAAATTAGTTTTAACAGTTACAGTAACTATTGCCAATCATAGCATATAAAAACGTGCTTCAGAAAGCTCAGGGATATACATGACGGTGTTTTTCATTTCAGAATAGGATTGTACCTCATTCCACTTGCTCCTTATGCATGCATGACCGAGTGGTAGGTACAGCTTGCATTTTTCTCATTAGCCATTGAGACAGACATATAAAACCCTTTAAATATCTACCCTCTTGCCTACCCGAAGGCAAATGAAATGAAAAGTAACCGTTTGAAAGTTGCACGGGATTAATTTCTTTTGCAGCACTTACGACGTAATGGCAAAGTTAAGAACACTCATGAGTTGCGGCACATAAAGGATTACTGTGGCAGAATTGAATTAAGCGGTCTTTAAGAGCTTGTTGTTCCATATTTATGGTGCATTATTCCAAGGCTTTTTGGGAAGGCAGAGACATATTTTAATCAGGTTAGTATCAAGAGTGTACAGAAATGGCCAAAAATACAACACATTCCAATTATTCACAGGAACTTTTTGTATATGCTTGAGAACACCAATACATTTAGATGTCATTCATCATTGTAAAATGGACTAATGTGGATATTTGTTTAGATTTAGTAAATTATACACATTTATCATCCAGTCTGAAGGGCTCTCATAGGAAAATCATGCTCTGCAAGAATATGAAACATTGACCTTGAAAATGGATAGTAAAAACACGAGCCTTACAGTAATAGATTGCTCATATACTTGTAGCAATAACATTGATGCCCACCCCTGATAATTAAAGTCATTGATTAAAAATTACAGCATCTAAAAACATATTTCATTTCAAACAATGTCCAGATGTTTTCCTAATGTTGGCCATATGCCCTCTATCAAACATTTGTCTTACAAAAACAAATATTTCATAGTAATAATGCTCCAAGGTCAAGGTTTTAACATAACAGTGAGTTATAGCTTCTTGAAGATGGAAAACCATGCAGTACAAAATTGTTGTTATGGAAAGGAAACAATTATTCCAGCGAGGCCAACTAGAGAGGGTGTGTAAGGATAACTATACAGGCTGGCCAATCAGAGAGGGTGTGTAAGGATAACTATACAGGCTGGCCAACCAGAGAGGGTGTGTAAGGATAACTATATACAGGCTGGCCAACCAGAGAGGGTGTGTAAGGATAACTATTATGTGATGTTTAACCAGTCAGAACTATTTCTCAGACATACAGATCCAAAATCTTAGCCAAAGTCAAGGTTGTAGAACTACAACAGAGGACAGGCAGCACAATAGCAGAGCAGAAAAGCTTGTAATCATCCTTATCAAACACCCTGCACAAACGTCTGTGATCAGAAGCACTCTTTAGCCTATGGTCTAATTATAGTTAACAATGGCTAATCGCAAACTGTGATCATTAATAAATCCCCAGATCACAATTGAACAGACTTCAGATTATATAGATTCATGATATAAACTTACAGTAATGTATATTACATATTTCTTGTAACACACAGCACCATATTTGCAAGTGTTAAACATTTCTTTCTGAATTTTAAAAACCAAACCACATTAGTGGTGAACAGTAATACTACTAAACTGTCTCCAGTCCTTACGTATTCTTAATCTGTGCCTGGATATCTGGATTCCTTTTTATCACTCATCAAAAAAGACTGAATTAAGTGGATTCTGAGAACCACACTCCCAGTTTGGACAAAGTGTATAATTTCAGGCTACAAATTTTCTGTTGGTCTATCTGTCCTCTCATCCAACTGAAAACCTGCTCACGCTACTATTTTTAAATGGTATAAATATTTAAGTGGCTTTCCACTTAAATTTAATATGTTTATTGTTATGAATTGTTGCTAACAAAATATTGATAACACTTCATTTGAGGGGGCACAAATAATATTGTATATTGCTATTATTTATGTATTAAAAGAGACTATACAGACTAAGTGTTAGTTACATGCAGATATCATGTTAATTCATCCTTAATGAACCGTAACATTTTATCTCAAACAGTTACTATATTTGTAAATGTATCTGTTAATTCTGTGAACCTTTGTCAACTATTGAAGGAGCTACAAAGGAATTACTACAGCAACATAAAACAAGTGAAATACTGATCTGATGTTTATTCATCATTAATTAATCAAGGTGGCTCTTTTATCTAGTAAGTTTTATCAAGTAGCTACTATATTTGTTTATAATTTATACTTCAGTGGTAACTGAATTATTACTATTTATGCTCCGTCAAGTAAAGTGTTACCAAATATTCTCCTTTACATTAATAAACCAGAATGCACCTGCATATAACTTAATTCAATCAAAAATATCTTGTCCGCCTGTTTGCTTAATGCATATGGGTCAAAAATATATTTTTAAAGTCATTTTTACTTATCAGTTTCCCCATTATGGATATACCTCTAATGAATGCAAATTAAATTTAAGAGGTCTGAAAACATTAAACAAGTGCTCAAATGGCATGTTCTGTTTAATATGATTTGCAATATAGTGATTCAGTCAATCAAAAGCTTAGTCATAGTAAAAAGGTTTATTAATTAAGAACTCAGTAGAAAGGAAAATCCAGCTTGCCCCTGTGGTCCGCCAGGAATTGAGTTTAAGACCTCTGAAATTCTGGCTAGCGTTGATTTGGCCAGACTAGTATCTTCTCAATATATAGTGCAAAGCTCCCTTAGGCTAACCATCATGACCAAAATACAGACTGCAAATCAGTTACATATAATCAATGAGAACAGCTCTGTTTCTGGTCAGTCTGGGCACCTGGAGAAGCTGGATTTTGAGAAGAATCACATATAGAGACAAATCCATATTTAGTTAATGTTTAACATCCATTCAGTCATGCATTCATTTTCTGTATCTGCTTGTCTGATGCTGGGTCAGGGGTCCGGAACCAATCCCGGAAACAACAGGCGCAGCCAGGGAACAACCCAGGATGTGGTGCCAAAGCTTTGCAGGGCACTCTCTGGTCAGTATCATCAGTAAAAACTAAAATTACCCTGTTGTTTTGTGTACCTCCAATATCACCATTTTGTTTGCTTTTGAGGTTACATCCCTTTTGGTGACAAAGCTTTTAATTGACATTCTGGTGAAAATTATTTTGTGCTACAAAAAAAAAATCCATTTGATCCAGTACAAGGTCGCAGCTTATATATAATCCATGTGCTAAATTTGCAGCCATATCTTTTCCCGTAGGTGCCTGAGCCACAACTTCACTACAGCTTACTCAAGGCTAAGAATTCTTGCATTGTAATTGTAAAATGTCAAAATCAATCCCCACACAATGATTTCTGTAGTATGAACATATTTACTATGCTAAATTACTTCCTATTGACTTTAGGGCACACTTAAAAAGCATGGCAAGTCACAATAATATATTAAGAGAAATACAGGCATCACGAGCTGCTCCTCCTCAACAATAACAACAACAACAACAACAATAATAATAATAATAATAAATCAATCAATGTTTCAAAATGGAAACATTTCTTTAAAATTTTCTGTAACAAACAAAAACAGGTAAGAAGCATATGGAAAGTTTTATGAGAAAAATGAGAGAGAGGTTCATTTATTGTTTATAACCCAAGCATTTTTTTACTGTTATTATTTTTTATTCTTTTATCTTCTTTGTCCTCAGTTCTTTGTCAAGCATAAAACATCACAGGAATCACCATGAAACTAGGTAGAAAGAAAAAAAAAAATCATACGCAAAACATCTAAAATTACATTGGCAGAGCTTTTCAGGAGGTATACAGTGACAAGTGGAAATGGGTGTTGTCATAGGAACACCATAGTCACTGGGAGACCAGCACTGTCTGTGAGCCTGCATGGGAAGAAAGAGGCATAATATTTCTCTTAGTATTCATTTTTCAGCATTGTGAAGACATTTTTATTGTACAATTCTCACAAGACTCAAGTTAAAACTTAGCATAAATTATCTGCTAAGGGTATCAGATTGCCATCTATTTAAATCAAGTTTCAAGTGGTACATGTCTGATACATTATACATACGGATATACAGTAATTTACCTACACATATGACGTTTAAAATACCTTATTGTGTTATTATATGGCAGTTATGGCATATTTCCATCCATTACAGGGTCACGATGGAGCCTTTCCCAGGATGCACAGGGCACAAGACCTGATAAGCTTTAAATCCATCGCTATATTGACCATATTTCTGCATTTACAAGGGATGCATTTTTCTTTAAAAAAAAGTGAAGGGGAGATGCTCTCTTCAGTGTTCTCTACCAGGATGTACCTACCTTTACTAAAATGATCTCACAGCACCCTATAAAACATGTTCTTTTCCTTCCGTTGTTGTTATGGAAACCTGATGGCCACCATTGTGAACTCTGTTTGGCTATATTCTCTTTGAAACAAATTTACTAATCATTCCACACTAATCTTAATAAGACTCTCTCTGGTTCTTAAGAAAACAAATACTCTGGAAAATGACTGAATTAATGGTTATGGCTTGAGCTTATAAGCTTTTCAGGAACGTTGCTTATATTTCCATGATAATGTAGTGAATCTACAAAACATTGTGTTTCTTAGCTTGTGTGCATAAAATAGCTGAATTAATTTTCTAATATTTTAGTAAGTGATTGAACTTTTTCAAGATTACATCATCTACCATTCAGGAATCATAATGTGGCATAAACTTTAAATCGTAAGTTCATATACCAATCCAGTTTTATTGCCCCTCAACACTCCAGTTTTGCCACTGAATCCATATTTTGACCAATCCAGTGCATGATAAAATGACAATATTCACAACATTTTGTTTTCATCAAATGGCTCTACAGTGAACAAAACTAACTGAAGTTTATATATATATTAATAAATTCTATATTAAGGATTACATTCACCAAAGTCCATTTGACAGCCTATAGGTTGTCATTACCCAAGGAATGAGTTTCTTTAGCCGAAATTTTACAAGTTAACATTACAGTTTCTAATTTATCTGATTTACAACTTGACCTTTCCTTTAAATATTAAGATATATAAATTAAACAAATAGTAACCAATAACATATTTAAAACTATCAGGGCAGGAAATATCAATTCTTCCAGTTCAGTTAAGCTACACTGAATACACAACCATCATGACTTGCATAATACAATCATAATCTGTGACGAGTATGAGAACTGGACTCACATTCTCTTAATTATAAATAAAAAGTCAAAAGCAGACAGGTAATGAATATATTGGAAACTACTCAAAAAATATCATTGACTCTAATCTTGCACAATATGAATATATAACAATGTTCTGACAGCAGAACAGAAGAAAAGCATGCATGTTCACCAGTTTCAAGCTGTTAATATTCCTTCCTGGCTAATAATAATGTGCACCATAAGCTATAAATATTAAAAGATGATGTATATAAACCATCACTGAACTTGTAGTATTTTGAAAAGCAGGCTGGAAACAGTTTGTCACATGGATGTGTGATTCAGTGATACTGATCCAGTGATACAGTTAAGTTTAAAGATACATGTTATTACATGTGGAGTAATGACAGATCTGCAGGAAGAATGGAGGGAACTCAAAAAGTATATTTAATACCACAGAAATAGAGAAATGAAGGTCATATATAAGCAGAGGAACTAAACATAGTTGCTCCAAACTTTTATTTAGACAGTTTCTGTGCTGCAGTTCAATAGAGAATCCTTCTACATTTTTCTCTGTCAACCTCTGATAGAACACCTGAAATTTTATCATGGTTAATCTTATCAAGAGAATGACAGGAAAATGTGTTACATCTAAACTGACAAACTCACTCTGTACATAGAGCCCTGCCCCTTGCTTCTTTTGGATAAGGGAAATACCCCAGATCCTTTTCACATTACTTGTTATAGATGATATGAAATGCATTAAACCTTCACATTTGATGTATTTTGACTCCAACAGAATGTGAATTGAATTTTCCCAGGCTTTTCTCGATTGGCTGTCACAACACAAATCAACAAATTCTGTCATTCCCTAGAATATGTATTTGAGTGCTCTGCGGTCTAGAATGTTCTTGAAACGAAGAAATAGAGAAGACCACAACACCTACTGTGTCAGGTGTCCGTTTTATGTCGAATTTATTTATTTAATTTAAGTAAACCAGACGCAAGACAGACTCTGCAAAGCAACTTTGAGGTGACAGACTGGAACTTGTTTTGTGAGGTCACCGAGTGACTGACCACATCACCTTTAGTGTGGATGTAATTATTCACCAGAAAACAGTGTATATCAATGAATATCAAAACACTCATTGATAAGAAGAAGAGTTTTAATTAATGGGGACTAGAGATAAGAACTTAGAGATTCCTCTGTAGATGAAAATCATGGATGGAAAAAAAGAATATAGGCAGAGAAGTAAAGATAAGCTGGAGAACTGGAGCTTAAAGGAGGTATGCCATGGGGTGAAGACGATGACTGTATGCCATGGGGTGAAGACGATGACTGCATGCCATGCGGTGAAGACGATGACTGTATGCCATGGGGTGAAGACGATGACTGTATGCCATGGTGTGAAGACGATGACTGTATGCCATGGGGTGAAGACGATGACTGTATGCCATGGGGTGAAGACGATGACTGTATGCCATGGTGTGAAGACGATGACTG
>JAODJU010000035.1:23408171-23449565 GCA_026776725.1 Gnathonemus echidnorhynchus | reverse complement strand
TCTCTGTACCAACAAGTGATTGTTGCCAAAAATGTATTGTGCCAGACACGCCAGTTTCTTGTAAAGCATATATTTAGCGACAGTGATATATTACTTCTTTGACCATGGACTTATTTTACTTTGGAACGATTCCTGCCTGTGCATTCTTTGTGTGAAAATAGCTAGATAATTAGGTTAATAATTACTGTAAGTAGGAGTCTATCTGTATCCTACATGCTGATTGGTTTACTTTAGTTATGCCTCCGTACCACTAGGGGTTTGTGTGTACGTATGTTCGGGAGTGTTCGTAAATATATGCACATTTCTACACGCAGGAAGAAACTGAGAAATACCATTCTAAATAAATGTGCGTATGCATGGTGTCCACACAAAACTGTCGTGCACAGTTAATGAGACCCCTGGTTGGTCTACCAATCCATACAGCCAATACCCTACCATTTCGCTGAAGGTTAAAAAAAAACCTTCCAATCTTGATGGTTGGTTTAGAAACAAAAAAAATTGTCACTGAGAAATGGGAATAGTATAAATCAATGTGAAGTACTCAAATGGCACAATGTATACTGCATAGAAACAGAAATATTTGTGGTATTTCATTTTTGCATCTGAATGAAGAACAACTGCCAATTAAGTCTGGTCTTGTGGGTTACTAAGGCGACGAAAGTCCCTTTGGCTATGCTATATAAAAGAGCCTGATACATCCCCACACTGCCTGATTGAGTTCTGTGGCTGTTTTTTGTTTCTAGAGTTAACAAGGAGAATAACTACAGCTGATGCCAATATAAATTAATTGCTTTAGAAACACTAATATAACAGAGAAAATTGCATGGCACTGAGGGGCAGGGTAACGACCCAGGACCAGGTTTGACCTGTTTACATTGGCAGTACATGGTAAATTTCTAGCTCCATGAAAATCTGCCAATGGAATCATTATAAGCTGGTTAAAATTACAGAGCAGTTATTACTGGACTATATTACCACCTGAGCTGAGATTAAAGGAGGGAGGGGCTTGATGAAGAGAAGGGACATTTTTGCTAGTTCACAGTGATATTAAGGGCTGCTTTGTAGCTAAGTTTTTTTTTTGTTTAGCCAATCTATTTTTTTAAGATGCAAACAAGAACATCAGGCAACAATAAAGTTACAGAAACAGGACAAATATCAGGGATCATAGGGGCCCTGGGGGGAGAAAAGAGGAAAGAAAGAAAAGAAATAATAACAGCATTAACAATAACAGTAAGAAGTTTATTTAAATAAAATAGGGTGAATATACCTTGGTGACAAAAACAGTTAAGCACCCAGAAGTAATAGTCGGATTTGGATGTAATTTGGTACACGTGCAGACCAGTGCTGGGTATGCAAATGATTCGATTTGCAAGGTGCTGGCGCGTCTAGTCAACAGACAGAGAGGATCCCTCTTAGATGCATTAGACAGCATTACCAGCACTTGATGGAGTTTGATAGGGGTCACATTGTGGGTTTGCATGAGGCTGGATGGTCTATCGTGCAATTTCCCGGCATGGGGGCATGCAGATCACAGTCGCCCGATGTTGGAACCAATGGGCACATGAGGGCACCCACACACATCAGGAAGGTTCCAGTCGCCCAAGACAGACCTCACCAAGGGAGGATCGTCGTATCATGCGCCAAGCATTACAGAACCCCATGACATCTGCGACCTGCCATCCAGATACAGGTATTGGACTCTCTACACCCCGTGTCGTCCCGCACCGTGTCTCGATTACGTGTTCACGGTCCCATACATAGGCTGCTGTGTACGAGTGATGTCGTTCCACGTTCAGTGATGAATCTTGGTTCTGCATTACCATGGATGACTGTCATGTGCACTCTATGTACATACGCACACACAGACACATTACATTTGTTAATGTACTATCTAGCCTATGTGATGTCTTTGTGTGGATGGATTCCATTGTGTAAAAATGTGTGTTTTGTGTATGATCAAAGACTTCTATTATGATTGGTATACTGCTATGAAGGAATTCTACATTTCTGTAAAAAACCGTATTGTTTTTTTTCATGTATGCATTAATTTTAATTGTTTAATTGTTATTTTCAGACAATTATTTTATGAAAGCTTGAGTCTGATTTTTGTTATTTCAGGCAGGCTGATTTGTGATGGCTTTATTGTGGCTATATGCACCCAGATTATTATTATTATTATTATTATTATTATTATTATTATTATTCATGCAGAGAGCATCTGCCTGCTGTATACACTTCGGTGTCATTTGGAACGCATAATGTCCGAGATACCAACTGTGCTTTGTTCAAGAAAATGTTTCTGCTGTTGTTTATTGGAAATGGAAAGTTTCCTCTATGTTTTTCATATGAATTACCACTTCTGTACATTTAATTACTATAAAGATGTTACTGATTCATTATAATTGGGTTGGCAGATTGAAAGCAGAGCATGGGGAATACTCAGCTCTGTGAAAGGTCATACCCTTAATGACGGGTGTAAGGTTGGTACTGAGCATGCTACTATCATTTCAGACTAGAGTCTGATGGTGCTATTATCAAACCTGGGTGCCCTTTTGACTACAAGTAGCTTCAAACCAGAATGCCAGAGATTAGTTTAATTTTCCAAGCTCAGCATGGTCATTTTGAATAACTGACCTTTAATTAACAATCACAGAGATCAGTGGAGGGTGGAAAATTCTATCTCCTATAGTCTAATACCACCTTTTCATTAGGATAGGACCCATCAAGGACATTAAAATGAGGAAAGGATTCATGGACATGTGGCAATGTGGCAAAGCGGCTGGGGCAATTGATGAATTATATATTATACTGACATCAGAGGCAGTCAAGCCCAGCTGCTGAGGAGAGTGAAGCAATCAAGGTTTTTTTTCCTTTCTCCTTCTGTGGGATGGATTTATTTTCTTCGGTCAGCTTGGCACCTTTGCAAAACAGCAGATCAATCAGGGGAACAACATGCTTTCTGATGTGTAAAGAGAACCGGATAGGGAGTTCATTATCTGATGTCTGCAACAGCCCATCTCTCCTTTCACATCTTTCTATGTTCTTACTCAGTAAGAACTGATTCTGCCCCACTTTAACTTTCTCCCTCAAACAAATGTGCACAAACGGAGGGACAAATATATGTAATGAGAATATCTCATTGATATACTATGAAGATCTGACATTTTAATTAAATATTTTTGTATAGTTGTCCCCTGGACATGCAGTACATACAGTACAATCTGCCTTTGCAGACACTTATCCCAAAAAGTATTTAATAGATCGTTTTCAAACATTGCAGATACATTTTATGGGTAGAGATTTGGAACTGGTCAATTTTTGAGACAGCACCAAAACTGAAGCAGCAGTACATACTGATTGCAAAGATGAGAGCAGCCTCAGACACTTGATCTTGTTAGTGTAATAACTCAAAAAGTATTTGACAGATGTCTTTCAAACTGTGCAGGCAAATTGTACCAAAATTGAGGCGACACCGCTTAGCGTCAGCAAAAGGAACGGTGTCTGAAGACAACGTGATAAATCAAAATTAGATGAATATTATTACCATTTAACTAAAACATTATATGGATCACGATCTACACCTGATTTCAGTGTGAGACAAATCACACCAAAATTTAAGCAGGAGTATTAGGTGGCAGCAAAGGAAGGAAAGAATGGCTGCAGGACACATTTGATCTTGCAAAGACAGTAACTCTAAAAGAATTTCATTGATGTTTTTTCAAACTTCCCAAGAATATTGCATAGGTAATGAACTACAATAGGATCGAGGTAGCAGGGTCCGAGAAATTAATTGTTGCCTTCTGACAACATGTAGTATATTTTAATAGCTAGATTGGTGAATTTGGCTTTAGGTTTGCTTTGGAACATTCCATGACCTGAGACAGATGTATTACTTGCTCTGTGTGGCCATTGATCGCACATCTGTAAGTGCACGTCATTCACTGAGGCAAGGCTGATTGGGTCCTGCCAAGAAGACGTGTTTTTAAAGTGGATATGCAACACAGAGCAACAGCAGAGCTCAATTTTGTCATTGTAATGGGTGGCTTTCATTTTCTTTGTAGTTTCTGCTTATTGTCCATTTCGCTATTGTCGTTGTTGCAAATTGCCATTTTCGTTTGTTATGTCTGTTGGCTTCCAAATTCATTTCTGTTGTGGTTATTATTGTCTGTATGGTTCCTCTGTTGGATTGGGTTGTAACCCTTATGTTAATTCATGTAGGGTGAATTATTGTATTTAAACACACTTATATTCAGTTCAGTAATTTTTGTTTACGGTGTGTCCTTCAAGCAACTTTTTTTATTCTTTTAGTTTTATATTAGTTCTTTGCAGTGTAAGCTATATAATCAATGACACAATGTAACTCGCAAACGTAAGTGCCAATTTTATAACATGTAGGTCAAGTAAACTCAAAACCCCAGAGGCATGAGGTAGAAATATAGAAAATAGAAAATAATATATATGTATTTCTGTTAGAATCTGAAGAAAAAATAAACTGCTGGGGATTGAAAGCCACTAGACATGACATGAAAAGTATGAAGAAGAATATTTAGAGGGTGTAGTAAATACTTTGACAAAAATAAATTAAGAAAGGATTTAGTTAAAAAATAAGATGAATTAAATTTAGGCTTTGAAAATATAGACCTATGCCCGATTTTGTTTTACTACCTTTGTGTTTGTTTTGTACTCAGTGTTATTTTTGAAAATATGTTCAAATAAATGTAATGCCTTCCCTAAACTTTAAAAAAGACTATTCCCCAAAGACTTTTATTGATGAGACATCAATGACGGTCAGTCGATCCGTAAATTTTCCTGCCTAAATCATGTGAATGAACTAGCTCTTCTAACTACACATAAACATTTACGGAAAACTGAAAGAAAGTTTAAGCAAATAATTAACAGTAAGGTCATGGCAATATTCGTGCTGTAGTCCCATATTAGAGTATTCTACAAATGTAACGGTATCGTGTGCTCTGTGATGGCAAGGCATCCCGTCCAGGATCTGACCCTACAATGTGCCCTACAGTGCTGGGCACGGGCTCTAGTCCCCCGCAACCTTGACCAGCATTATCTGTTATTTGAAAAACTAAATAAGCGATATCACACAGGCCGTTTTTTTAAGTATGGCGGAACAAATAAGAAAGCAAAATTCCATAAGCAGCAGATAAAACTACAGCGTCAGGGTTGTTAATTATGAGCACTTTTATTGGGGCACAACAGTAGCAGTTAAGGCAAAGGACTGACAGTAACATTCGATTTTCATGTCCTAGGAAGTGTTCTTCTGCAAGACCCAAGATTTACAATATTTGTGATGTTTTGTGGATGATGAGATTAACATTTTGTGCTGATAAGTCCCTATCAGCTTTCATGTAGTTTCAATAACTGTCTATTTACAATTGGTTCAGTGCCAACAGAAATAAACTATCTGCTTTGGAAAGTCTAGCCTTACGCAGGATACTGTGCAGTAATGAGGGTCACTGCAAAAACTAGCTTGACTCCAGTTTTTTCACTGAAAATGGATTTTAATTTTTAGTCCAATGAAATACCACTGAATGAATACCAGCTTGTTAAAATTACCATGAGTTATTTACTATTGTAGGTAATTGGCATTGGAAACACCTTCCTTTGTAATACGCATTGAAGGGTCAGGCTATTTAATAGCAGATTCAGTAGCAACCTACTGTTCTTGATGCTACAGGGAGCTACTTTTTGATGTCATTTTGATCAATACTCCCCACTATCTTGTAAAAAAAAAAAAAAAAAAACACCAACTTATTTAATAAATAAACTAAGAATACAACTAACACAATGCAGTGTGTTATTCTCACAAATTGCACTGTCTTGTTAAAGTGCAAGCTTTATTAAAGAGGTTACTTTATATTAGATATCTGAGTGATGGGAGGGGGCATGTGTCGGGGGGGGGGAGTTGTTATGTTCTATGTTAATGCTTGTTCTTTTCAATAAAAAGAAAATTCAATTCTTATTACCTTTCAATAATAAAAAAGATATCTGAGTGATTTTTAGTTTTACTATTTGAAAGTCTAATTATTTACATGTGAAAGGTGGTTAGGGTCAGGGTTAAGGTCAGGGTCATTAACAAGAAAGAGTATCACCACCTTTTATATTATTTTTATTATTATTATTGCTGCTTTCGACCCTGTGCTTCCTGGTATAGGTACCAGATGCTTCCTGGTATAGGTATCAGATACTTCCTGGTATAGGTGCCAGATGCTTCCTGGTATAGGTGCCAGATGCTTCCTGGTATAGCTGCCAGATTCACTGTGACCCTGCAGATAGAGAAAGGCAACTTTTAGTTCTTTTGATAAATACATGCATTATGTTCATTGTCTGCCGGGATTATTATTATTATTATTATCATATTTTTGATAAGCATATGTACCTTGACACTATGATACATTATGGAGAAGGCCAGTATTTGAAAGGTATGCTAAATCAATGAAGAGTGTGTTATAATTCGCTGCATACCCAATAGCAAGGATAACTGCCCTTTAATGCTTCTTGGAGTCATCAGTTAGCTTGCTGCTCTATTTTATTGACAGTTGGTCTACACATCAGTTACAAGTCACTAATTCTGCAATTTAATGATGCCATGCACAAGTTCAAAGTCAGAGGCAGTAACACAACCCCACAGCATTATTAAACTTCATCTATGTTTGACTGTGGATGAACTGTTGTTTTCTTTGAAGGCTTAGTCTGGTCATACATAAACACAATGCAGATTTACATTGCAAAACAAGATCTAATTTATGTTCGACATTTTCAAAATAATATTTAGTTTTCTTTATATAGGTTTTTTGCAAAGTTCATTTAAACATTACTGTGCCTCTGTTTTAGCAGTCAAGTGTCCTTATGCTTCCAAGTTCAGTATAGTTCTTCATCTAGTGTTTGGTAAATGATACCCGTACACTTGGAATTCCAGGGAGTGGCAGCAAGTAACAGGTTGGGGATTATTTAGAGAGTCATACAGTGGACTTTGCTGTTCAGTCCTGTTTGAGTTTTATAGGCAAGGTCAAGACCTTTTGGCTGGCAGTTCCTTAGATGGACCTATTTATGTGTTAATTTGTTGATTGATTTTTTTTTTGCCTTTCCTGTCCTACTTTATAGCTGCTTAAGTTATTTTTTCTGGTCTTCATATTCCTGTGTTTCAGTTTTATTTTTCTTTGTCTAAATTATTGCATGCTCATTCTTCTGGATAACCCCTGCCCTTCAGTGGCCCAAGCCCACCCAGCAGTGAGGATCCACATAATTCATCCAGGAAAGGTGTCTGTTTTGGGCAGAAAATATTGTGTCCTTAGAAGGTAGTGACCCAGCCAGGGGTGTTCAGCTGTTGCCGCCCTTTTACATAATAAACTAGTTTTTTTGGCAGTCCTGATGTGCGACTTGTCTGTACTGTAGTAGAGTAAAACACTTCCAGACTTCCCCAAGTCATCCTTTTTCATTTGGAAAGAAAAAAACATGATTTTTTTGTTTTTCTGCCCTACAATTTCAATTTCAGAAAAGAAAAGAAAAAAGTCATCCAGATTACACCTAGATGTGTTATAGAACAGCATGACGGACAGTCTGATCCCAACACAGCGTGTAACAATGAGTTTATTACCATGAGAACTGGAATCAAAAGGGACCATGCAGGGTCAAAGGCAGGAGGTTAACATAAGAACCAACAAGACTAAACTAAACGCAACGAAAAACTAACACTAAAAAGTATGCAAAATGCAGAAAGGAACCACGAGAAGACACAGGTGAGGGTAATAAGCAACATTACAGATTCAAACACTAGGAGATACTAGGAACAAAGATAAAACAGAACATAATATCTAAACTAGACACAGGCAAGGTAAACAGGAACACAGTTATAAATAAAGACTGAATTTGAAATGCATGAACACAAGAACATAGACGCAGGGAAAACAGAATCTAAGAGCACAGAGCATAAAGGTTTCCAAACAGGTGAGACTGGCCTCTGCCCAACCATGAACTCGCAATGGAGGAGTTGCTTGGTACAGAACCACCTGCTTATCCCAGTCTGCCACACGGTAACCCAGGGACATAAAACACACATTCGGGTATTAAATCAAGGCAAACTAGATGAACACTAAATGGGATGGCAAGCGATACCAGCTGGCCCAAGAGGGAACTGACTGATTCTGACAGGACCCTATCCAAAGACACACTGCGTTACATGCTGGATTTGTGTGTGTGTGGGGGGAGGGATTGTGGTACACAAAGTAATTATATATAAAAAAAAGCCTAGAGGTAAGAGGTGACAGTGGTATATAATGAGCCAGGTCATTGCCCTTTGATTGACCTCTTTGACACTGTGAGCTTTACAGAAGCATCTGTGAAACTAATGCAGATAACAAAGGCATCCCCTTGAATCCATCCACCTTCCAAGCATTTTTCCTGGTCAGGCTTGGGGGGGAGGGGGGTCTGGAACCTATCCCAGGTAGCATAAGGCACAGGGCTACACCCTAGATAAAATGCCAGTCCAGTCAAGGAGACGGGGACCTCTTACCATTCTGTTACATCTATATAAAGACATAGATGTTGTCTGTAAAGATATTTAAAGATGTCAGAAGATATTGGAGAGGTGCTCATGCTCGTATCTCCTGTCCAGTGATACAATTGGTGTGTGGACTATGGAAGAAGAACATAGTTCCAAAGTGCTCACTACAAAGTCTGTGGATTATCTTGATTTCTGGTAAGACACATTGCTGTTGCTTATTTTTCAAGTGTTTTTTTTCCTGACGTATTTTTTTCTCTTTTTCTTTCTTTAATCACGACAGAAATAATCCCATTCACTCAGATTATACAGTATATGAGAGAAGCCCGACTTTCTATGGCCAAAACTAAGCAACTCACAGCAGAACAACCTAGATGGATAGATAGATCTAAAACTCCTCTAATACATATCTTTTTTTCAGTTTAGGAGTGAATTGCTCCTTTAACGAATACAATTAGCAAAACAAGTTTGAAATCTAAAACAGAGCAATCCGTTGGAAACTTTCCATGCTTATATATATAACCTTCCATGAATCCCCACAAAGTGTGACATACAAACACTGGTTTAGGCTAAAGTCCAACTTAAGAATCAGTCTAAGATGTTTTGGTGAGTAAGAAAAAGCCAACTGCTCTACATTAAGAGCGATCCCCGGAAATAATTTGGGGTAATAAGGATTTGATATTGAAGACGAATGGAGAAGCACATTAGAGTATAGGAAATGAAGGCTTGAACAGGGTTAACAATACTGTCAGGTGTATAGTGCTAGAGGAAACCTTTTTGTTGTGGTAAACCTCAGTCTGCTCTCCTGTTGCCTAAGATGACTCGATCCCTTGTCACGGGTTCTGTCTGTATTATATCAGTGTTTGCCTTATGTTCTCTGAGAATAGAAACATATACTGTACGGCTGCTACTGCTTTGAATTAACATGACTTGTACAACTAAAGACTGTAAGTTGTTCAGGAAGCTGAGTCTGCCTCCATCAGGTGAAGTAATTGCATTATCCACAGTAAACACTAAGCAACACATTTCATTAGAAACTTTAGTAACTTTTATATATATGTATCTCAGAAACAGCAAACGATGTGAATATTAAGACACAGCATGGATCTTCAACAGTATTGCACGTTAAATTCAGCTTGGGTTCACAAGGTTGAGTAGTGCAGGTTCCACACTGTGTTTTAATGAGCACCTGATTTATACCAGATACGCTGAATGAAGTCACTTGCTATCCAAATAAGTACTCAAATTAAGCAATTAAGTACTAAACCTGAGCAAAAACAAGCAGTTTGTGGCCTGCAAAGATCAGAGGTCACCTCAGGTACATTGAAAAGCATGTAGCCAGAGTGGACCCATCTCACCTCTGAGAGCCGCGGGGTGTGCTGCCTTGCATTCTAACCCCTCTCTTAATTCCTTAATTTAAGTCATTATTCAGACAGGAATTAACCTCATCTTATACTCCAGGTGTAAAACAAGCCCTAATGTAAAAAGCCTGCTGGCACTCAAAAGGAAAGTTACAGATTTCACAACGACCTCCACTACAAGCTTTTGACAACTAACTTCGTAGTACTCCCTGAGAATCTGAAGGTTTTTCTATGTTGCATTGATCTGTAGGCTATAGACAGGGCTTGTAGTCCCAATATTAAAAGCGGACTAACATTACTAAGATCCTGCTTATTCCTGCAAAATGATCCATGAAACTGCAAAACAAAACAAAGGCCTTCACAAGGTTCATAAATCGTTTTGGGAAGTTTCGTAGTAACAAAAGCTATACACTGGCTTACTTTCAAGCAGAATGTCCACTGTTGTTAAATCATCAAGACAAAACCCTAAAGAAAGACCAATTGATTTCAATAAAGTGACAGGAGAGAGGCCACTGAGGGCCCATGTCCCTGTGGTGGGATTTTTCTGGATCTTTGTAGGGGCCCACACATGCTGTGGAGAGGTGAAGAGAATGAGGAAGCTGAGAAAGGTGCTGTGGGGTACAGGCCCTCTCAGGGTGCCAAAAGGTAGACATTGCGATAGTCTTACAAGAGGAAGTTGTCCTCCATGCAGTCTGCCAAAAGTAGTTAAGCGTCATAGCAAAGTCCCTCATGATCCTTTAGCTCTGAGTAGAGTCTTCCCTTTAGGCTGGGATTGAGGGCAGAAAAAAGTGACAGGTAAACTGCTAACCAGTTGTGTATAATTGGCGCTTCCTTGCCAGGATGACATGTTTTTGTTTTGGATTGCAATGAAGAAGTAATGCCCGTTCTTGGTGCGTTGAAGTAGAGGTATTCCCACAGCAGGCAGTGTGATGCTGATACCCAGAAGACAGAGCCTTACGACGCCCAAGAAGCTGGAGTCAGTGGATCGAGAAAGCCAGGCTTCCTGTGCAAGGCCATGTTTGCTGTGTGTGTGTATAAAGTCAGCTTGTATCTGTGCACAAATGCAGGCATGGGTCACCACAAGATCTGCATTCACTCAGAAGAGTACATTCTTCTTGGGGTAGCATTCCAGTTCTAACATTGTCTTCAAAAACATTACACATCGAAGTGTTGCTTTGAGAAAGAAAAGAAGTTAAAATTGCACTTCCATTAAAGGGAAGGAGATAGTCCTCTGGAAGATGCTTTCCATAAATATCAGTGTGGACAAACAAAGCCACAGATTTTTTGATATTGACCATCCAAGTATACCACTGATTGTCAATTTTGTTTCAGTTTTTACGGTTAAACAAAGCCAGATCCTGGCCAATGGCTCACGCACTGTGATGTACACAATATGACACAGTGTCACAAGGTCACAGTTCCAATTAAAACTCCGCTTTTCATTTTATCTGTGATGATTATCAAACAGGGTGGCACTGTTCTCACTCCTCTGAGACCAGGATTTGAGTCTTTGCCATGGCCCCATGTGTGTGGAGTTTGAAAGTTCTCCCTGTGTCATTCTGTGGTTTCCAACAGGTCCTCCAGTTTTCTCACAGTCCCAAAACATACTAAGGTGAACTGGAGTTTCAAACTTGTCCATGGGTATGAATAGTGTGTGCCCTGTGATAGGTTGTTGCCCCATCCTGGGTTATTCCCTGCCTTGCACCCACAACTTCTGGAATAGGCTCCAGACCCCTGTCTAGCTACATAAAACAAGCAATGGATGGATGGATGGATGGATGGACAACTGTATGCACACAAACACACAAGCTCATGACAATAATCTAGCATAATATATTGGAATGCATATCCTTTGAGGTAAAAGTTTTAATGTTATCCTGCTTCACATTAATACTGTAATTTCAGTGTCCAAGAATTCCTATTAAATAAATACAGCTAAACTAACACACTTTGGTTATCTCAGAATTGGTATCATTTTATCTGAATTGCTTGATATTTTTGGAGCAGCTTGCTTTTAATACACTTGAGTGTCATCGAGTTAATGTTAGTACAATTGGGATTTATTATTCTTCTGTTAATATGAGTGTCACTTCAGTAATTTTTCTACACAGTGAATTCATGAGCCAGCAGTTTTCCTTGCTCTCCCGTTTAAGTGCCTTACCCACTGCAGAAACGCTCATGGGAGTTTTACTTGCACAAAATTTTTCTGAGGGCAGAAGGACTGGTCCAGAGAGATAACCAATCAGATTGTAGAGGAGGTCGGTCGAAACAATTAGAGGAGGTGGGACCAACCAATCAGATGTCTTGGTCCTACTTCCTCTAGTTGCTTGTACCCATGCCCGCTACAATCTGATTAGTTATATCTCTGGACCAGTCATTGTTCCTTCGGCCTGCAGACCATTTTTATTATATAGACGATGATAATAATTCCAGTTTGAGACCGTGGACTTGATGTCCACGGTAAAATTTCAGAATTAATATGATTATAACATGCATATTCTTAATAATAATTGAAATTATCAAATTAAGTTAATGTTTCCTGTGATGCACGGTAACTATGGTAACTATGGTAACTATTCTAAGTGTTGTCCCTGAAATGCCAAATTAATTCGCTAGTATGGACCAGCTGATCTTGTTAAGTGTTGCTTTTTTTCTGAGGTAAACAAGTGTCCAGGATGGAAGCACATATGTTGCACTTCATTTGGAACAGAACCTGCCAACCTCTGCCAGTCTCCTTCTGCAAGAACTGCTGTTAAATGCCACCCATTATATTTCTGTAATCTGTACAGATGTGTGTCATGATAAGCACTGTGACAACAGCAGACAAAGAAACACCCAAAAGAAAAACATACATGTGCAAAAATTCTTTTTTTCAAGCTGCCACTTCCTGCGATGGGCTGGCACCCTGTCCAGGGTTGTTCCCTGCCTCGTGCCCGTTGCTTCCGGGATAGGCTCCGGACCCCCCGCGACCCAGTAGGATAAGCGGCTTGGAAAATGGATGGATGGAAGCTGCCACTTTTTGTTAATGTATTTATGGAAAAAATGTTAAATAAAATTGTACCCACAAACCAGGAAAATGCATAAGCAATATGTATTTGCATTTATGGATTGTATCTTATTGTTGATGGTGGGAATGAATATTCTTTTCAGAAAATGCTAATTTGAATGAATTCCATTTAGATCTTTTTTAACTGAATTGTTTGTGAATTTCAGGAAAACCCTTAGATAATCTAAAACAAATAAAGCTTATCTCATTTTCATAAAAAGAATGTTTTGTGTTTTGTTTTTGCCATATGTTGCTGGCCATTTTGGATTTTTGAAGTATCATAACATTTCTTGTTTTCCAGTTTTTGTAATAGTGATGCATTATTGCATTTTTTCTTTTTATGGTATTCTTGTGCTTGTTTAGTTTTATATTTTGCATTGTATAATTTCTTTAGTTTTTTTCATACATTCTTTCACCTCATTTAGCCATGCAGGCAGACAGTTTTGAAAGCACTTAAAATGCAATCATGCACCCCTGCATCCATCAATTTTTCATAAAGGCATATTCTGGCCTTGATTGTTTTTTTGTATCAGATATTAATCATACAATAACAAAGTTTTCTAAGTTGTTAGAACATCATTTATAGTATATACTAATACTATAGTATGCTATGCTATGCTATACTATAGTATTAGTGTATAGGTGAAGGAAATGTCCAGGCTTTGTGGCCATGTATGTGTGGGTGGGGGATGGATAGATGGATGCAGGTTTACAAAACAAAAAACATCTCCCAAATGGTACACCTTGTGACTCTTATTTTTGCTTTTTTTTAGTAAATTCTGTGAAATCTTAATATGACGTAATTACAGGACTTTAGTTTGCATTTGAATATCTTTAGGCTTATTTACTACAGCATACTTTTCACTGCATTTGAATATGAAACATAATTCTACTTTTTCAGCTACAGGTCTCATGCTAAATTAACTAAATTATCCAAATATTTTTTTCATCCGCAGCAAATTAGACACTGTGGATGAATTCCATCTAAAATTTGTACATTTTATGCAGAGTATTGTTATTAGCAAAATAATTTTCTACTTACAGTAAAGCTTTTAAACTCTCTGCATAAGAGGTGCCCTCATATTTGTCTGAACAATCCCTACAGTTTTGTTTCATGGACAATTGGTTTTTGTATTGTATGCTAATTTGAATTTTAAAACATTCATGAAATAATGACTTTTTTCATTTAGTGATTATTTAATGGTACATCTTCAACATGTCATAAAATATGAGTAATATTGATGACATGGTTACTGTTGAGCTGTGATAATGTTTAGTGTTATTACCGGGACATTATACAAATAGCTGGTTCGCAGATATTTCTCCTTTATAGCTCTGAATTCTGAGTTTGTAGCAGATTTTTTCATGTCAGCAGAAAGACAATTTTGTGACCTTTAAAACAACAATACAGAGGAACTGTAATTAATAAGTATTATATACACTCACACACACACACACATACACACACATAGCTGTGGAAAAAATTAAGAGACCACTGCTACCACTTGCTAAATCCTGGTTTAATCCTGGTTTAATCCTGGTTCTGTTGGCAGAAGACTACACTGAGCAGAAGGTTACTTCCAGGTTCAAATTTTGTAAGACAGCAGCACACAACAGCAAGGTGAAGCAGGAGACACTGGGAACGACCAAAAACCAGCCAGGTAGAGGGCAGGAGTGACTTTGTAATGGCAGAGGTGACTGTGAACCTATCCGACAGTTTCTCATGAATCGGAGGATGATATCAGGTGACCTTCAAAAGGAATGGGGAAACATTGAGTGCAGATTTGAGGTGAACTGCTAAGTCAATTCACATCAGGCTCCTAGAAGCAGGACTGAAGTCCCGTAAAGCAACGAAGAAGCCCTTCATGAATGAGAAACAGAGAAGAACCAGGCTGCAGTTTGCAAGAAAAAAACTGCATTATTCACAGATGCACAGCCATAAATTGAGAAATGATTGAAACAAAAATTTGCGCTGTTGTCTCTTAATTTTTTCCACAGCTCTGTGTGTGTGTGTGTGTGTGTGTGTGTGTGTCTGTGTATAGCCCCCAAGCTGTGGAGCGCAAGATGGGGTCAACAAAGATGTATATCATACTTGCACAAATTATGCATGTTTGTTTTGTTGTTTTGTTTATAAAATATATCAGTTTTATTCTTCCAAGACATGTAGCAGACAAGAAAACCAGACGTTCTTGTGAGAAAGCAAAGTAAAAGTAAAAAAAGTAACATCTGACTTGCATATTAGAATGTGTGATGCATTATTTATTATTAAAACATATTTCTCCAGTTTCTACTCGAGATATAGAAAATGTCTCTTAAAAGTTCTTTGGGAGTATAAAAAGGTTACCTATAAGTCACGAGCATGGCCAGATGCAGCCAGAGTATTTTTTTAATGTCCGGCTTGAAGCAAAAGCATGAGCGAAAGACATATATACTTTTAGTCAGAATATTTAGAAACCACCATTTTTAGAGGTAGTTGTGTATTGGTGCCTAGAATGTGTACTTTATATATTACTATTAAAGAAAAATATAAAATGTAATGCAATTGGAACAGCTCTTTGATGAGATCATTGAGGTAAGGCCTCAGACTAATGCATAAGAAAATTATGTAGGTTATGTTTAAATTTAAAAAATTATTCATTAAAAATAAACTTGCCCAAAAGCTTGGTGAGCAGTACTGTCACCTCAGGCATTCTGGGTAATGGATTCAAATTTGGCCTAAGTGCTCTGTATAATGTGCTTTTCTTCTTGTTTCTGTGTGCTGCTTCAGTCTTCCTGTTCAACATCAAGCTGTTCTTGTGAACAACAGAGTGGTTAAAAATTTAGAACAACAAAATTAATGTTTGGCCTGTAAATTTTAATTTTAACTTCTGACATTTTTTAGCTATAATACAGTAAAGTTTTTAGGAATGAATAGATGGATGGATGGATGGATGGATGGATGAATGGATAATTTTTGATACTTAGGTATTATTAAAATTGAACTGTAATTTACAAAGAGATACAGACATTGTAAAATGAAAACAGCCTACCCTGTATATATGAAATGTAATTTTAGAGAGGCATCCATAGGCTCTGCTCCAAATCATCCCGATATAGAGGTATGTGCTCTTACACCCTCAGCCCAGAGTCTGTTTAGGTCAGGAGCTAGACTCCCCATGTCTCTGTGATTTATGAGAGGTGCAGCATTTACGCCTTGGCTTCCCCTTATTGTCTGCCCAAGTCGTTCATCACAAGCTCTGTATAATGAATGGACTTGCTTCTTCTTCTGGCGTTAACAAGGCAGCAGAGTCCAAAGAGTCCAGTGCAGAAAGATTACAGCTTTGGTCAAGTAAAAAAAAAAAAATCCTTGTGTCTATTCTGATGTGCTGTCATTTCAACCCTGTTCTGTTCACTTAAAAAGTTACTATGATTATGATAGGTGCCAATAGGTCATAGTATATTCCAACTATGGAATATTATTATTACACTATTATTGTATTCTCCTGGATGGGGAACAACTGTATTTGATACTATTAATCTCTTTACTCTTTTCTCGTCACACCCATAAATACTTTGACACGCCTATAAACCTTCTGACACACCTGCAAACCTTTCGACACGCCCATAAACCTTTGGATATGCCTACTACTCCAGCCAGCAGTGACCTGTACTTGCTTAAATTCCACATTTAATTCGATGAGAGAATACGCTGAAGTCAAAAACGCATCTAGCTGCTACTTTTTTGATTTACATGCTTGGGAGAAGAACCACTTTGCGAGCTCGATTTTTTGTGGGAATGTTAAACTAAAATATTTTTAATCTCCTTCTATGTGATAGGAAAAAAAACTTCGCAAGCTTTGCAATTTTAATTATTATTACTTTTATAGATTCTTATATGTTTAAAAATCAGTTTAAAATTTACCTCCACTACTTTTGCATGAGCGCTAAATAAGTTCTCTCAGACAATCGCAATTATTTTCATCCTTAAATCCTTAAATCACTCAGAGATGGGTTTGTGTGAAATTTATGAACTCCTTTTTTGTTTTATAGATACCCCAAAATCAAATCGCTATATTTATAACAAAATTACACTGCTGCGACAGCATCCTATATGTCTGCTGTATTAGTATATTCAACAAAATACTTTTTAATTTCTTACCCTGCCATCTTTTTGTTATATCAGTTCTTATGACTAAGTTTGCAACTGTTTTCAAATCTTATGTGTTTCAGCGGCAGGCTATTTGCCATAACCAGTCAACAAAGAAAGCGCTTCAAGTACCACCCCAAAGTACCGAAGTACCAAAGATGTACCGAAACTGGTTTGGTACTTTCGGTACTGGAACTTTTTGTACTGGTACTCGACCGGAAGTCAATGGAAATGTGAAAGTATGTGAAAGTACCAAAAATACCGCAGTGGAAAAGCGGCCACAAATAGAACATGGCAGCATGGTTTAGGTTTGCAAAGTTGCATTTGCAGAAGGCACAAGACTTTGGGCAGATTAGACCAAAGAGGAGATGTCTGGCCATAATGAAGAGCGATAATCAAACAGCTTATCAGCACAAACATCTCATACCAGCTGTCAAGCACAGTGGTGAAGGGGTGATAATTTGTGCTTGTTCTGCAGTCACAGGACCTGGACATCTTGCAGCCATTGAGTCGACTATGAATGCCTCAGAATTGTAGAGTCAACCTTGTTGGGATCTTAAGAGAACTGTGCATAAATGGATTCCTGCAAACCTAAAGGTGGTTCAACAAACTATAGAATCATAGGGTGTACTTAGTTTTTCACAAATGGCTTCTCCATTTTGGCTTCATTTTTGTTAAATAAATAATGACACGTTGGAATCTGTTGTGTGTTTTACACCTGAGGTAAGATTTAAATAATTCTAGAACTTGGTTTGGACCAAGATGATTTTTTTATTGTGTCCTGATATGTAAAACCATACAACTGAAACTGCTGTACTCTCTTTTTCGCATGTTCACATGACTGTGTGTGTGTATATTTACTCAGTGAAAAAAAACGTAAGCACCCAGAAGTAATGGTTCGATTTGGATGTAATTTGATACATGTGCAGACCAGTGATGCGTATGTAAATGATTCGATTTTCAAGGAGCTGGCACGTCTAGTCACCAGACACAAATGACGCCTTGTAGGCGTGTGTGTGTGTTCATTGCGAGGTTGGGGACATTGCCTTCGGATTAGTAGACCAGAGGATGACATCCATCTCCAGGTTGACACATCTCATCCTCCCTGGATAGGAGAGGAGGGCCAACCTGTTTGTCGAACCCTGGATCCAGGAGGAACAATGTCAATTCCATCCTGACTGCGGAGTACAGAACCAGCTCTTCACCCTCACATAGGTACTGGAGGTACTTTGTGGACTTGGAAAAGGCATATGATCTTGTCCCTTGAGGCGTCCTGTGGGAGTGCTTCAGCAGAGCTCACATTTTGTTAGCTTTAAGAAACCCATTTAAAGAAACAAAAATATGATTTTGATTAACAAGCAAATGATCAAATGTGTCCCTATATGCAGACGCACACACACACACACACATATATATATATATATGGTGCAAAGTGACATATAAAACTTTAAGAAAGATGAACCTATCTAATGTGACCTCTGACATTTTAACATTATTAAAAGCTCTCGGAAGGCACTTTTCAGAATGCTGCCTCCCTGTTCACATTCTTAATAGCTTTCGTCTAAAGCAAGTCCATGCAAAATTAATCATAAATCATACAGGAATGGATCACAGTCATCAAGAAGTTGATGTCATCTGTAAAAAAATTCTTTCACAGAGTATGGCTGAAAGACCTCAAAAGACGGAACCAAAAATATGAACTTCAAACACAAACACACACACACACACACACCCCATCAAAACTCAGGTGAATATACACTTGTGAAGGTGTATTGAAGTGGACATCTAATGAAATACTGCATCTACCCTGTTTTTTTTTCAGCCAATATTTAGGGCTCAATAACCTGGGACTCCAAATGGGCTGTAATTTCACCTACATTCGCAAAAAAAAAATGCTCCTTTGAAAAATAGTCCCACTACTGAACTGGCATATAGTGCTCTAGAGTAAACAGAAGAATAAAACTGTAATGTGTTGTTGCCAATCACAATTAGAAAAAAATGTGTTTGTATCTACAAATAGTAGCTTTGGGTGAAATATCCTCAGGAACACACCTGTCAGAATTGATTCAAACATTTCCCACAAAATATAGTGTGATAGCTGCTCCTGTACTGTGTATTTGTAAGTTGCACTTGAAAAGTAAAATAAAATTACAGGGATTGTACTATCAAAATATGTGAATGTAGTGCATGTTTATGAGAGGCAGTGAGGGGTGACATGGGCTGAAGTGTTATTCACTGGCTAAAGTGTTATTCATAGGTATAGAACTAATAAATAGTTTAATTGAAATACCATTTTGAGTCCCTTTTTTCAGTGTGTTGGTCAAGAATGTTGTATTATGTCACATCAAGTCCGCCTGACCCTCCTGTTTCCTCCCTAACCTGCCCTGATGAGCCACGCCTGATGCTTGTTGCCCCTTGTTAGTCCTTGTATTTAAGTACCTATTTGTCTGGTCAGCCCCAGTCCTGTCATAATGTCAGTCCTCTCATTGCCTGTGCCCTTGCTTGCTGCCCTCCTCCTGTTTTGATCCCCTGAAATCTTGTTTATTTCCCGTCTATGTTCTTTGAGTTCAGTAAACCCCCTTGTTGTTTCGCCACAATGCCAACCCTCGACTCATTCATTCCTCAGACTGTTGACAATATTACAGATGACTCATCGTCCACATGCTGAGTTGCACTGCTGGAGGTGTTGGTTGTGGAAGGTATGTAGAAGATGAGTAGGAAATGCTAATTGTTATGGGGCAGGAGCAATCTCTAATTTAAAAGTGAAGTCTTTTTTGCAGTGCAAGCTAGGAGATGCAAATGAATGGCCAAGCTGGTCACCCTATGCATGAAAAACAAGGTGTGAAGTCCCCCCCCGCAGCCATCTGCTAAGACACAACTGAACACCAGCATCCTTAGTTGAGGGTAAGGGAACACGGCATGAGTCAAGTGAGTTTATCAAGGTGCAATGTCAGAAGGGCTCTGGCAGAAGACCTGAAGCTTACCCTTGTGGTCCTACAGGGCTCTGGCGTTGGGAACTGTCATTGTTGCTTAGGGGACAAACACAAACATGAAGCTTTGTTTATGTGCACCAGATAACAGGTCGGGAAACTCAAGAGCACATAAACACATTTCTTTTATGTTTCAATACTCTTGTAGAATATAATGATTTATTTTATTTCTACCATTATTCTATTTTATTATTTTTATTTATTAGTTATATGCAGATTATGAATACTTATTATGTATTTTTAAGGAGCCCATGCCAAAAATATAGACAGAAAGCAAGTTAAATGATCAAAGTTCTAGATATTTTCCCCTAACTAACAAAAAAAAGTAAATGTTCAGTTCATATTAATTGGAAAATATGATTTTCTTTGGTGTATTTTAAACTTTGTTATGTTCCTGAAAACCTCTGCCTGTCTCTTGAAAAGCCAGGCCTCACATGGTCATTTGGTAGCAACTAGGAGTAGTTCCTCCATTTTGCCACAGCTGAGACAATAGAGGGAAATATGTACCCTAGAGATGGTTCCTGCTGAGCTGCCTTTGTGAGGGAATTGGGCTTTGGCATTAGAGCCTTAGAACAGTACGTACTAACAATGACTTAAAACAGGGTGCTATTTCTGTTCTGTGACAATGGAACAAAGGCTGAGCTTTATAATGACCTGAGTGTCTATTTGCCAGAAATTTAAGCATAGACAGAATCTATCTCCGAGTGTGTACATTCTTCACAAAAAAATCTAAGTGACTACATTATGTATATTCTGGATAGGTGTGCATGTGTGAGTGACTGGTGTGTGAGTGACTGGTGTGTGAGTGTGCTCTGCAACTGGTTGGCGCCCCATCCTGGGTTATTCTTTGCCTTACGCCTGCAGCCTCCAGGATAGGTTCTGGACCCCCCCTGCGACCCTGAATAGGACAAGCGATTTCAGAAAATGGATGGATAGAGGGATATTCTGGATTAAAAATAATGGTTGCAGTCAAGGGACCCCTCCCCATTTTAAAATGACCTTTTCAGGAACCTTTCCAGTAATCATTCATAATAAATATCACTTCACAAAAATTACATTTGTTTTTTCTTTTTTTTTCTTTTTTTTTGTTGCAAATGAGACCCTTTAAGAATATGGTATGATTTTCCAGTTAGTGCTCCGTTAACAGTAAGCAGCACCTTTTAAGATACGCATATTTTAAACATGATATATAGTACATATACAGACTGTCCCTGACTTGCAACCTGTGCAACTCACAAGCACTTGCAATTGTGACTGGAGTTGAATTCAGGCCTGCAGCCTCGTGCCTACAGGAGTACAACTGTACTCCTTGTATGTTATTGCTTTTATACAACAGTTCATCAAATAGCATTTATAATGTAACAGCAATAAGATACAGCATATTTTGTGTATTTATTTAAACATTTATCAAAAAAATACTTCCCGTAACGCCAGCGAAAGTGCGACAGGCTGTTGTGTCCAAACCCCCGCATACCCGAAAAATTCAGTGCACAACCGATATAGCTTAGTCTAATATCGCTGGTGCCAGCAGTGAAACAGCTCAATAGCTTTGTAGTGTAAATTAAAACCATGCAGCAGGTCTAATAAGTGAAATATTGTGGCGTTCAAGTGACGTAGATTTCATGAGACGTACTGCAAAGTGCAGTTATTATCATTATTATTATTATTATTATTATTATTATTATTATTGTGCAATCCTTAAAAGGACAGTGGTAAAACAACAAGAGAGAATAAAGAATAAACTCACTCACACACGCAACCAGGGAGACAAAAGTGGATACAGGCAATGGAGACAGGGCACAATGAGTCATACTCTGAAAACTTTTTCTGTGGTTCGGCAGCTCAGAGAAATTTAACATCCGAAACAGTGGCAGTGTGTGAGCATAAAGACACAAGCAACAGACAGTTTCCCCAGTATCGGCACGGAGAGGCTGGATATATTAAAATACCAGGGTGTGGACGAGGGGACAGGAGAGGAGGCTGAAATCTGCAGGAACACCCGGGGGGGGGAGGCGGGGGGTTAGACACCCCGAAGGACCCAGGGCCCTGGTTACAGTTAATGCTGCTTACAATCAGTCATTATCAGAAGTTTGGGGACATTTTGGTTTTTCAGTCATTTACACCAGCACTGGAGAGAGAAAGTAGCTAAGACCAAATCTGTTGGCTCTCTTACACCGAACTCAGATATGGTGCTGGAAACACATCCAACATACTAACTCATTGGAGTGTGTGTGTGACCTGAGCAAGGCAGAAACAGCCTCTGCAAGTTAGTCTGCTCATGTCGTCTAAGACGCTTTTACCAGGAAACTCAGACTGGGCTGAAAACAGTCGTTATGTATATAGGGGAGTATATTGCTACAAAAATGCAAATGATACTTGGTAGTAGAGATCACTGGATTTAGATGCAATTTATTTCATTATGATTGTTCTAATGTCACATTTTTGATGTTAAAATTTATTTAACATATTTATTTTTACAATGTGCAAATAAGTGTCTCAGATTTTGTCATTCGGACACATGGACATTGCCTTTGAGTTACAACTGTTCCTAATTGTGTTTATAGTCTTAATAATAAGTAGTTTCAAAACAAATTATCATTTCCCTGCATCGAGATTGCACCAAACCGTGTATTGAAAACTGAGGTTTGTACTGAACTATGAATTTTGTGTACCTTTATACTCCTAGATCTAACTAGGCCTATGTGTTATGTCACTTCTGTCTGTAAGAATGGCATTAACTAAATGTCATCCCTTCCTTAGTTAACTAATCAGTATGGATGTGAAAAGCATTTGTCAAGGAAGAAATGTTTCAGTCCTTAAAAAGTTAAATACAAGAAAACTGTATAAGCTGACACAGTGAAATGACAGCTGAGTGCGTAATGTAACATAAGACCGTGTAAAACAAAAAGACAGTCTACAAGGTTGCAGGCTGCTTTGGTACCAAAAAGCATAGCATAACTGAAACACAGCAGCTCTGTGGCATGAAATTATTTTTTTCTCATTAAGAGAACATCATAATATTACATTGTATCAATATATGATCCATTTGAAGCTGCTTATCTGATGCAGAGGCCTGAAGCGTCTCTCAAGAATTCGATTTATTTTTATATAGCGCCTTTCTAAAACATGGTTGTACCAAAGCACCTATGAATCAAATAACAGCCGCGTTGCCGAAGTGAAATAATTGAAGGTGCTAGCAGAGGACAGGAAACAGAACAGAACGTGCTAGCAGAGGACAGGAAACAGAACAGAACGTGCTAGCAGAGGACAGGAAACAGAACTGAACGTGCTAGCAGAGGACAGGAAACAGAACTGCAACTTATTATATGAGAAGGAAAACAATGTCAGCTGTCTGCCCAGGTTGACAATATGCTCATACTGCACTGGCTAGAATGTTGTGTGTGTGGATTTTTGTAATGCTAGATATGCATTATCATGCAACACACACACACACACACACACACACACATACGTTGTACATGGTTTTCGTTTTTGGTTTGGGTGTGACATACAGTGATTATTAATAACAACAGGATTCTATAGTATTTACCTATATATGCTATTATAGGTTTTTTCTGTTTTATAGTTTTTTGTTTTGTATATAGAAAACATCCATTTTGTTGAAGGCCAACATAACAGAAATATATATGCAGACAAGAACGAGGTAATGGGTCAGTAAGATATTGTCTTGGTATCAATCAGCTCGGGTTAAAAAAAAAACTTATATTTGTGCCTTTTGCTCTACTATTTTCCCCTCCCATTATTTATAGCAGCCGAAAAAAATAAGAGTTCAACCAACTATGCAAACAACGTCCAGGGACTTTCCTTTCACAGTCAGATAAATGGAAAACCCTTTTGGGGGTTTCAGCACTGCATTATTTCATCCAGAGCTGTGGTACTTGTCAAATTGTAATTTCTCCTCAGGGACACACTAGCCGATGTAGTTTTGATTTTCTGTCATCATTGAGGAAGCTAATGAAAACTAATGTGCAGAAAGGGAAATGAATGGTTAAAGTGGTATCTATAAATGATTTGACAGAACAATGAGTAAAATGCAAAAAATAGGAATAGTTGGACAAGCAAATGGTCTATTAATGGGTGATGTTGTAGTAGATGACTCTGCGATGAGACAGAGTTCTGGCGTCCTTCACTTCCATATTTTAAGGAGTTTTATCAATGGAAATAATACATCAAAATGTGTGTATGGATATTTACCTGAAATGTGTTGCTCATTTTTGGGTTAGTGAGCATGTGTGTTCAGCTACGAGGGCAACTGGGGTTAAGATCTTTTGCCTCTTTGAATTTGCTGGAAAGCAATGAATCTGTTCTTCCTAAGTACTGAGTGGATGAGTAAAGCCTGGAACAGCACCCGATGGAGGCTAGACCCCAGTCTCTCAAGTGTAAGATATGGGGATTAGACCAAGCGGTGCCCTGTGAAGCCAGATTATACACAGAGCAATGTGTCAAGTTGAAACGAGCTGTGATTAAAGACTCTGAGTATTAGGGATTGATGGAGATTTTTGGCAACACTTGATAAATGACTGAGAACCCCCAATGAACAAAATGCACATCTGTTGTAATTCTGCAAACAAAACCGAACTATGTATAAGTAAACAGTGCATATGCAAATTCTTGTAATTTAAAAGATTTTAAAAATCACCAGTGTCTGCTTTCGAAAATACAAACCACAGTTATCACTAATTTTGGACTTTTAATGTTGATTAAAACAGCGCCCAATAACAAGCAATAGGCTACTCTGTGACTGTCACTCTTTATACTCAACTAGTTGATAGAAACAAAATCTCAGTCTGGGTTTTTACTTTCTAGACCTGAACTAGACCTAGACCTATCTAGCTCTCCATAATAATACATGAGCCCTTCTTTGAGATCATGTTAGCAACACTCTCATTCACTGAGCTTGTAACCTCATGAATAGCTTCTGCCTGTATTTCATGTGTGGATACCAGTACTGGCTCCCAGGGCGGCTGGTTCGAGTCACACTGCTGACCACCCACTCACATGCTTTTAAGGATGCTCTACAGCTTCCCAATAGGAGATGACGGTGGCCACACCATGATGTTTTTCTCCTTCTGTACCTATAGCCACCAAGGACTCAATGTTTTTTTTTTTTTTTGCAGCAAGGGATTGTGTATGTTGTCCAGCTTGATTCATCTTTTTTCACATATATTGCATTTTCAGTCCTTCGGTGGACGATCTCTCCTCAGAAGTATCACTTGTTGCCAATCCCTTTTGCAGGACATCGCAATATTTGGCACTTTTCATCTTCAGATAGATCTTTCTTCCTCCCCATATTCCATGAGCAGCCTCTTTAAGTAGATTTCCCTTTATTTAAAATTGAATGGCAAACTAATTAATGAACCTGTCTGAGAAACTGGTTATCTAAAAAGAAATGTGAAATAAAATAGACAAAAATTTTAACTGAAAAACTAAAAACTAAATGTTTATTTTACCAAAATCCTACTGATATGCCGCTTGCATAATAATTTGGAACACAGTGTAAATATCAAGGGTGTAAATATCATTAAGGGTTAATGCATGGCTGTAGGTGTATCACAGTCACCACACATTTGAATTAAAAGTTAGTATCTAATGACTAGAATGACGAAATGTCGTCTTTTTCCTGCACTTGTCCCCTTTTGTGGGACCTTAAATGGCCTGAAATGTCTGGGAATTCGCTTTGATTCGTGTTGACATTTGCTTTCCACGGTCAGAATACTTTCTGTGTGCACATTTGTGTTGCTTTGATGCCTCAGTTTGCATCCTGCCCTGGCGTCCTCTTATTTGCAAAGCAAAATATACTCACCCTTTCAAAAACGCATTTAATAGCTGAACTTTCTTCCACAAATTTCCATTTACATTTCCTTTTAGTTTCCATTAATTTTTAATTGTGTTCTGCTTCTGCAATTTTAAGATAGTTAGAATTAAAAAGTGTAAGAGTGCATTGATTTATTACTGTGTGTGTGCTGGACAGTCCTGATCAAGGTCCAGATCTTCATCCTTATAAAGTCTGCAAGGTTGAAAAAAATCTGTCAAATGCTTTTTGAGTTATTGTGGTAACAGGTCTAAATGTCTGAAAGTACCTTGTCTTCTTTTCTTTCACTATGTGGCTTCAGATTTGGGGAAATTTGTCTCAAAATTTGAACACTTCCAGTTATCACCCTTACAGTGTCGCTGCAAAGTTTGAAAAATATCTGTACAATAGTCATTGTGTTTACAACGGCAAGTGTATTGTACAGCTACTGCTTCCTCCCTTTGCTGCCACACAGGGCTACTGCTCAGTTTTTGGGGTAATTTGTCTGAAAATGAAATCAGGTGTTCATCCATATAAAATTCCAATACTTTTTTGAGTTATCACATTTACAAGGTTAAATGACATCTGCTTTCACCCTTCCCTTTGCTGCCACTAAATGATATTGCTTCAGTTTTGTGGAGATCTCTCTCAAGATTTAATAATTTTTCAGTTTGTCACCCATACAATGTATGAAAAAGATCCATCAGAAACTTTTTTAGTTATCATCTTAAGTGTCAACTGCCCTTTCTTTCCTATCATTATGTAACACTGCTTTAATTTTGTGGTAATCTGTCTCAAAATGTAACAATTTCCGGTTCATCACCCATATAGTGCATGGGCTAAGTTTGAAAAATATTCGTGAAATGGTTTTTGACTTATTGCCTTAAAAAGCAACTTGTCCGCGGCAGCACAAGCTGTGGACCAGTCCCAAAATCATATGTATTCCCAGTCCAGGGAACACAGTAAAAATGGTATGATAATGGTAGCCAAGTTAGTAGTTTTAAAGGAAAGCTGGGCCCACAGTTAGAAAGGGGATGAAGTTTGGAATAAAATTGGTCAATAGGTCATGGAACCAGACCTTATAATACTATTGCGTGCATACACCAAAATGAAGAGTTGTATCTGAGGCTGCAGTATGCTTATATGGCATTCCTATAATATGGATGGATGTTGTGGTATTAGTATGTTTCAGTAGAAGGGTGACAAGCGGCTCAGCAGGTAAGACCAAGGTCTGTTTCTATCTTGGTGTATTCAGTTGTTCTGTTGTGTGGATTTAGAGTTTGATTCCTCCAGGTGCTCTGGTTTCCTTCCACAGGAAGCCAGACTTTTTAAACATGGTAGATGGGTGCCTAAAATTGCTTGGAGTCTGTGTTAGTTTGTGCCTTATAATAGACTAGCATCCCCCCCAAGATGTCTTCTGACTTGTCATGTTATGCTCACTCTAGGCCCACAGTGAATCAGCATAACAGGTTTTACACTGAATATGCCTTAGAATATGTTCAAAACATGCATACTTTCCCTATCATTATCACTTCTTTAGAATTTAGAAATTTGTTTGGGTTATTTAAAAGTATAGACACATCAGACACTGCTTTTTTGACAACTGAAACATTTTGCGGATTAGAGTTTAATCTTCAAAAAGAATACCATTTGATCAATGGAATGAAATGCCTGCCATGTCTCCCCCACAGTCCAGTTGGAATTGGCCTTTATGGATTCTTCTTTCATCATTTTATGGCTATGCTTGTAGGACACTCAATTAAACAGGTGTCCTGTACTCTGAAGGAAGTCAGCTGGGTTAAAGTTAGACGTCAAGCAGCAATTTATAAAAAAGCTCATGTTTCTCCTTGCAAATCCTTGGTGCCCTTTATCTGCAAATCCAATGCCTTTCATTTGGAGCCTTGAAGGATGATATCCTTAATGTTTATGACAAATTAATCCACTAGGGTAAAGCCAATGACACTAATCTGCCAGTGGGTCATTCCAGTTCTGTCATTTCACATTTTCAGGCCTGTTTGTTACAGTACTTGCCCAAGCAGCCTATGGATATGTGTGTGTGTGTGTATAAATACGATATATAAAGTTGTGCTTGCTTCCATAGTTTTTTTTTTTTTTTTGTGCGGTGGCAAAAAACTGCTGTAGTTCTGCTGAATTGTACTTGAGCATTCATTTTTCATTTGAAGCAAACAAGCAAACAAAATTAATATTCAATAATTTTCTTTAATAAGTATTAGTGATAGAAACTATAAAAGTCTAACTTACTTTATGATCTGTACTGACAAAGTTTTAAAGCATTTTAGTTCCCTATTAAATAAATGTTAAGCTCTCAGTGAGGTCAGGGTCTTATCCACCTTTCCTGTCCCTTGTTTGACTTGGAAATAAAGCTCTAGTGTAGCTGTTAAAAGAAGAAGTTTCTTTTTGGCCTTCTTGCAAGACTAATAATAATAATATTGTAATGTAAAGGTTGATTGAAAAAATACTCTTGCCAAAATAATTAAACAAATTAATAAATAGATAAATTGCAAATATAGACATAAATATATGCAAGAAATTCTGTTTTTTATTGAAACAAGTCCTTCCTGATGGAATTCTTTTATCTGATATCTTTCCAGATCTATGTAAATTGCATGTGTTAAATATGCTTTAACGATATTTAATATATCATTTAGCTAAAAAAAAAACTGTCTGAATAATAAATGGAATAAGTTGTGGATGAACATAGTTTTGCTGGTAGCACTCTTTCTTGGATGTTTAAGATGTTTTTTTATCTCTGGGGTATAATCGACAGACGTCTCACAGGGATGCGGCGGATGGGAATAATTAAGGCAGGATGTCTGAGAGCAGCGGGGATTCGTTAGCAAGTCGGTGGCGTCGGCCCTACTAGACGCGTGGAAGGAGGTGAAGATGGGCTTCACGTGCGTGAACAGCTCTGCACCCCCCTGCAGCTGCCATGGCACCATGTTCCATCCAATATAAACTATGATGGAGACTCCTGTGTGCATCCATCTATCCTTTGGGACAATTAGTCCTTCTGGGGATCTCAGATGGGTTTATCTTTCATTATCAAATAACTGAATAATGAGGATTTCATGAGAATTATTCTGGATTGCTGCTATAAATCTTCACACAAAAGTACATTTTTGGTTTGTGGGATGGGGATTGGTCTTTCATGGAAGAGGGTAAAATCCATCAGGTCATACATATTACCCGCCATTGATATAATTGTATTTGTCAATATTAATGTGTCAGTGTAGCAAGGAAGGAAGCACAGAAGACAAGGGTACAGGCAAACACTCCTTGAGGGGGATGTTAATTTGGGGAATTGGGGAAAAAAATATAGAAGAAGTCTGGTGGCCAAAGAGGGGCTTGTTGCCAGTTCCCAGTTCAGGGGGGTGCATGTCTTCTCCCAAACAGGTACCAGTCCCTCAGCATGGATGGGGTCAGTCATCAGGCGACGGTCCTTTCAGGGCGGTCATATTCCAAGCAAACTCTTTACTGGTGCAGAGATATACAGGTGCACCGCTGCTTCACTCTTTTCTTTCTCCAGACCATGTCCCAGGTACAGAATTTAACTACACTTTGGAAGACAGCGCTGCCCCCTGTTGGTAATTAGCAGCCTTCAGCCACATGCTGATGCCCATGAGTTTGGCCTGCATGGTAACGATCAGCTCTTGCTGGTGTTCAGCAGATTCCCAGTGGTTTAACATGTCATATGTCTCTCCTCCAATGACATGCCATGACCGCGGGCTGCTGAGCAGGGGAGAGTTACTCAATGATGATTGATTAAGAATGACGTAGATGAAGAAAAAGTGAGATTTTTAAATGTTTCCCAAAACCCTTTGTTATCCAAGAATTGGCTTCTCCCCAACCTCCACATGAAAAAGCACTGTCTGTCGATAACAGGACTGATTTCATGAATGCCAAAGGGCAATATATACAGTAAGTCAAATTATTGTCATATCAAAACATATGAAAGCACAGATAAGTGCGACCAAATTAAATTAACCTAAGTCACAAATGTATAAATGGGCTGAAAACGTGATGTGACTTGCATGTGACCAAAAACAACAACGGCCAGCAGCCAGAGAAAGCGAAAGCAGTGAAAAAGAAATGCAACAACTAATGGGGAAAGTGGCAAGTAACAAGGAGGAGCTGTTCTCCAAGGTTCATGGGAGGTCCAAGGTTCATGGGAGCTTCAGCAGCATAGAAAATAAGAAGAAAAGGGACATCTGGCAATGAAGTGGCGGAACATCTCCGGCATTGTCAAGAGAAAGGGCACTAAGAGGAGACGGTAGCAGAGAAAACCCCGAATGTATAGCAGATCCTAACCATACCAGGGCCAACTGTGAAAGGGGAAATGTCTGGAGGGGTGGAGGTGTGACCTGGAGAACTTCCATCCACCCCAACCCAATCTGCTCCTCCAGTGTGTCCCATTCAGGAGTCTGCAGGTGGAGAGGTACCAGCTCCTGCTAAAGAGCAAAGGGCTCCAGGAGAAGGAGAGTCACCATCAGGAGCTGGTTCTGCTCAATAAGGAAGAGCTCCAGTAGAGGGAGAGTCACCATCTGGGGTCTGTCCTTCTCAATAAGGAAGAACTCCAGCAGAGGGAGAGTCCTTATCTGGGGTCTGTCCTTCTCAATAAAGAAGAGCTTCAGCAGAAGGAGAGTCACCATCTGGGGTCTGTCCTTCTCAATAAGGAAGAACTCCAGCAGAGGGAGAGTCCTTATCTGGGGTCTGTCCTTCTCAATAAGAAAGAGCTCCAGCAGAAGGAGAGTCATCATCTGGAGCTGATCGTGCTCAATAAAGAAGAGGTCCAGCAGAAGGAGAGTCATCATCTGGAGCTGATCCTGCTCAATAAAGAAGAGGTCCCACAGAGGATGAGACACCGTATGGAGTCTGTCCTGCTCAGTAAGGAAGAGCTCCTGCAGAGGCAGGTTCACCATCAGGAGCGGGTTCTACTCAAGAACAGCCCCTGACAGAGGTACAATTTGACCATCCCTCCATTTCAATCACCATCATAATACCTTCAGAAGATTAGTCATTCACTCCTTTTGAAATTATCTAAATAGGAAGGTGTTGCATATACTGTAGTTCTGAATCAAGTATAGACATATGTTGGGACAGTGTCCATGAACTATATGCTCTCACTTTGCAGGATTACATGCACCAGAGCAGACAGGACTAGTTTCCTAAATCCTTGTTTATTTTTTCCTATTTTATTACCATATTCTGTCCATTGCACATGGTTCAATAGTAATCTCATCACTGCACTGATTTGGACACAACTGCCTTGTTCAGGCCATGTGCATTATCGACGGTCTGCAGGAACCCATCAGCGGCATATAACCGGAGACCTGCCAGAAGCTGCACAGTAGGACTGAGGGAGATGTTCCAGTGTGTTTGTCTTCCCAATCAAGAGATGGTACAATTGGTTGAAATTCACCCACAAAGCTGGATTTAGACCATCGACTTTGCTTCATCAATGACACTAACTCAAACACCACGTCCAGGTGCAGGGAAAGGTAGGTACACATGCAGACATGGGAAAGCAGAGATACACACTCATGCAGGGAGTGGGGACAGGGGATCACGCTTACTAGGCAGGGGTTCGGGAATAGCATGCACATGGAAGAACACTAAAGGAGATAAAAGCACTTGGGAAACAATAAACAGATAATGGTCAACTCTGTAATTCCTCATGGAAACAATTCCTTGCAATGGGTTGTGGGGACCGACCAGTTTTACACACATATAGAATCAGGGGAACCATTGTGGAGATGGGTTGCAGCTGTTAGTACTCCTGAGACTTCGATTGGTAAAGAGTGGATCAGAACATCATCTATGTAAGGTACCGTGTACTCTTGGTGAGGTTGAAGAATAATCCGTAAGTCTGGCAGGCACTGCACTCTGTGGATTCCCAAAGGGAGATTATACTACTGCACTGCCAGTGCCAACTAAGCCTACTGAAGGCTGCTTCCACTTATATAGTCGAACTGAGAGGTACCTGCCAATAACCATTGATCAGATCCAAGGTGGCCTTATTGGGCCTTGAAATGGGCCTTATCGGGAAGTTTGACCAGTTCTTCCATCTGCCACCCTCAAAGATTTGTCAGAAATGTCCCATGTACCACTGGACATCTCCCTGTCCACAGCCACAAAGCCCCTTAGCACCACTCCTGTCATCAAGGTGCCTGGTGAGGCCACATTCAGCATGACCCTCAAGCGAGCTTGATGAGCCGAATGGTCTCCCCTCGCTCGTAAGTTATTTATGTTCTTGTGTTCTTATGAGGTCATGAGTATATAGTTGTCATTGCGGACTACGCTACCAGGAACCCCAAGGGTATGTCGCTCTGCAGGGCCATCTCCCCTAATGTGCCTCCATATGACTTCTTAGTCTTTTGACTAAGATCAGATTGAGTGAAGCATGGTACATACTCCTGTGGGACATGAGGGTTCGCATCAGGAAGGTGACGTCGATGATGTTTGAGCTCTGCACTCTGGAGCAAAGAAAACTCAGCTAAATTACTGATAAAGGGATTGTAAAAATAGCTTTTTGTAGGTTTTATGTTCATAAAAGTATATTATTATGCTAATGTGATTATAGGTCAGAGTTTGAATCGCGTCTGTATAATTCTATAAGACATTGTAGATTCTGTAAGTATTGTGGACAGATTCAATAATGTTTCTGATTATGCTCAATAAACATTTATTAAAAGATCTCTATTTGGAGACAACAATTCACATAAACTAAATCTGACCTTTTTGTGTAAAACCTCAAAAAGCCAGGAGAGTTTGCAAAATATACACTGCGCTGGGGCAGAACTTTAACCCACCATCTTGGAGATGTGAAGCCACAATGCCACCCACTGAGCCAACATGCTGTCCATTCATATTATGTTTTACAGTTAATTTCACCAGCAAGCACTCTTACTCTTTTCTTTGAAAAGCAAAACGGCTTAAAAATTCACTATACCCATAAAATGTGAGGCAATTTACTTCGCTTCACACTGTCTCTTGGGAGTCGCCCACCTCCAAGCCCCGAGTCCCATCAGCTGGGCTCCCATTTTGTCAGGTTAAACTGTCCCCAGAGAGAGTCTACACTGTATCCACAGTTCAGATTTATACTGGAAAAAGGTAAGAAAATCTTGGTTTAATATTATGACCTGTGAATGAATTGATTTGACCCTCCTATTTCTATTGTATTCACACGATTCAGTGTAATTATATGATTGAACTGGTTTAGCCACAGTTTCACAGCTGGGAAAACACTGATAGAACCAAGTATTTTGCTCGTCTTAAATTGAATTTATTAATAATTACCTCAGTCAAGCTTGCTTGACACCTCAGTCAGTTGGTCAAAAAAAGATAAAGTACTGTTCATATAATTAATGGAAACATTAATATTGAAAGAGGCTGTGTAATTCACTGAGATTTGAATACTTAATTACAAGTCAGTGGTTTCAGATATCATATGGGGTACTCAATATTCTGCATATCACTTTAAGTCAGGCAACTGAAGAATGATTTTAGGTGATGGTGAGCTTTTAGAAACTGTACAGCAGACCAAAAAGGGCAATCATACCAAAGCCATACTTTTTTGGCCTTTACAGCAATGACCTATGCAGTTGGAGGAAAAAAAAATAAAACAAAAGTAAAAATGAAACCATTTCCATGTAGAAACAATGAATGGAGGTTTTCATTTTAATTCACATAGCATAACTTACTGTTACCACACTAGTTCTAATGTTGTACTACCAAGAGAGTAAAGTGCTACAGTACATATTCATAATGGACATGAAGATCTAGCATGAAGAGTTCCTAGTGTGAGTGGAGGTTCTAGCTTGTATCGCTCCAAAAAAAAAGCACCTTTTGGAAATGTCAGTTTTTATTAAGACATTTGGAACAATACAAATAAATGATGATAAAATTTAAAAGTATGTAATTATAAAAATCAAAAAGAAGTAACAAAAGCAAATTGTAATATATAAATAAAAATTAAAAAGAACATCAAATTATTACACTATTAATCTAATGGCTAACAAACATACTAGTGTTATACGAGCCTACTTCATAACATACATAATATTTTATACTCATAAACTGATGAAAAAGCTACAAACCTTTATCTTCTGCACATATATCCTCTTCTTTTTTGACACCTGATGGCTTAGATCTTTTCTTATCCATTTGTGTTAATTTGGCATCAACACATCACCCATCACCCAACACTGACAACCAAGAATCAAGACTAAACCAATATACCTTGGTGGTGTGACTGATTTTTTTTTATTATTCTTAATGATTTTGCAAAAAACAGACAAAAATGCAACAATATGTCCTTGAAATTATATACTCACAGTTTTATGAATAAATTTGTGGTTTATTTGGTAGGATTTTGTAGTCTGAATGATTTTATGAATTGCATTAGTACTGTATAAAGTTACAGGTATGCTATTTGACAGTCTCTCCCACTCCCCCTACCCCAGGCTTCCAGTGGGGTGACCTGAGGTCAGCCCAGCCAAGCCACCCCCCCACACATGTTGTAAGCCTGAGTGGTAGCCTGCCTAGCTCACAAACTAGAATTAGGGTGCTCATTGTAGCAAGGTTCATTGACCCAGATGGTGACATCTTATCAGTGAAGTTATGTGCAAATGAACAATAGAAAACCAATCATGCAAATGTCACCATACACTTTTTTTCTGTGTGGGCGCCCCATGTCCCCCCCCCCGACAAGATGCTGCCCTGGGTGGCTGTCCATGTCACCCATAGCTAAATCTGCCAGTGCTTAGTCTGTGGGGTAAATACATAAACGATTCAGAAGATTTCAGAAGCTTGTCCCATTAAAAGGAAGGTGACAGTTTAAAATGAGAATGCTCTGTAAAGGCTATACTGATTGGTTTTGGACTATTATTTTACATGCCAGTGCTAATGGTCTAAGGCAGGGGTGGACAATCTTATCCAGAAAGGGCCACTGTGTGTGCGCGGGTTTTCGCTGCAACTCCCTAATTAGATTATTAATTAGAGGACTGATAGGCTGAAGAGTCCTCACACCTGGATTTGAACAGCTGACCTAAAGGGATTGCCCACCCCTGGTCTAAGAGCTAATGGCACTCTGCAGATATTGAGGGCATAAGCTCTTTGATGTCTATGACGTCAGAGTACAGATCTTGAATTCCCCTCTGACTGTGACTGGAAGCCAGCCTAAAGAGGTCAGAAGAAGTGTGGAGTGGGTGAATCACTCACACACTGTGTAGGTATGGTGAACTCCATTTGGGTATAGTGGGTATAGGTATAGTGAACTCCATTTGGGTATAGTGGGTATAGGTACAGTGAACTCCATCTATTTAACAAATGTTCACTTTTAGGGTCCTGTCAGGCTCACCAACCAGAAGCATCTGGTTCCTGAATCAACTTCACGTTTTGCACAAACCCATTGCCAGTGGTTCCAGCTCCTGGCGCCAGAGGTCCCCTAGCACCCGAGACCCCTCTGTAGCAGTGGCTCCGCTGCTCAACCTAGAATAGTTCAAACCACCCTCGTGGGCCAGACCTACAGCAGCCTGAACTCCCCAGCTCTGTTTTCAGACCCCAAGGCCCCGTGGACTGTATCTGCCGGTTCCCTAGTGGTGTTACTTAAGCTTGTCCTCATGTGTCAAGTTCCTTCAGCCCATGTCGCCCAAGTCCCCAAGCCTAATTCCTTGTAGTGCTCCCCATTCTGTTGACCATGTCCTGGTTATTGGAATTCTACCTGTCTGTCCTGATTCCACCTGTCTGTCCTGATTCCACCTGTCCGTCCTGATTCCACCTGTCTGTCCTGATTCCACCTGTCTGTCCTGATTCCCCTTCGGATCAATGTCCTGCTGCCATCATCGCTGTTGCCTGACTGTCGTCGTCTCGTGGAGACTTGCCAAACTTTGCGTTGATCCTGGTCCCCGGTCCCATATTCCCTGTCTTGGTTCTGGCAGAGTCTCTTGTGCCCAGAGTGTGTGTGTAGAGAGGGGGGGTACTGCAAAAATCTGTCCCTATCATGTCCACATTTGGCCAACGAATGTCACTGGCCTCCCCTTTGTTCCTGAGTGTTTAGGTACTTGGTGAATTATTTACTCTTTCTCATCTAGTGTTCATTATCTGTGTATATGTGCTGGGGTTCCTCATTAGTGTTCCTTGTTACTGTTTCCTCCGGCATTCCCCTGTGTTTAGGTTAGTCCTTGTTCCTTGTTTTTCCTTCCTGCCTCTTGTTTTGACCCCTTGCGGTCCTTTTGTTTCTGGATATGTGTATGTTTAGTTTCTGAAATGAAGTCCCTCTCGGTGTCAGAATGCTGTTTCATGGATCATTACTCCTCCCAGTGCTTTGTCGTGTCACATGTCTGCAATTTACTACATTTTTGTGACCCTTAATTAGTAACCTTTTATTATGGGAAGTCTTACTCATTCATTCAACCATTTTTTGGTGGATGCGGCACTTCAAAGGGTGCAAATAATTACAAAAGTTTTGTCCTTGTTCACAGCCCCAGTTAGGCCTATACATTATGCAAATGCATAATTTTGCTTGAAATCATCATATACTTCGTAGGATAATGAGTATAACACTCATTGGATATTTCTCATGTTGCTCAAGCAGGACAATATCAGAAGCAATTGTAAAACAGCAGGAGTGGCAGTATAGACCGATAACTGAATGTTAAGTGCTGTACAATATTGAGTCGAACTGGTTATGCATTATACTTTGCATTTGGTAGAAAGTTTTACAGTAATACCTGCTGGGGGCTGTTATTTAATTGTTAATGCTGAACATAAAATTATGCTCTACAGGTTCCCATGCTTGGCTCTTATTTTTCTGTTAACACAAATCCCTGGGAGCATTTTATTATATTGAGAGGTAGTTCAGCATTAGACTCAGGGTCAAATGATTTCTTTGGGGTTTTCTTGGGCATGCACCAAAGCACCAAAGGCCTTGTCAAGAGCAATGTCGCCTGTCGGCATTATTCATGTTTTTTTTTGTTTTTTTTAAATACGTTTCAATAACATGTGTGCAGACATACTAACGTGCTACATGCTCATAGGCTGTTTAGAGACTAAATTTAGTCTGACAGTTGCATTGTCTTTGGACTATGTGTAGGAAATTAGAGTACCTGTAGGAAAACTGCACAAAGCTTGAGTTTTTTTTGTTTACAGATTTACTTATATTCAACCAATGGATATTTTAAGCCTTAAATCAGCACTTGTGAAAAATCTCATGAGACAGTCAGCCAGCCACTGTTCAAAAGCATCACTGTTATCTGGGAATCTTTCTAAAGAAAATTTTTTAGCGGTCAGTATTTACACCTTTCAATAAAAGAGTAGTCTTAAAGTGTATTGCTTAGCTGGACTACAAAAACAACACTGACATGCCTTTGAGAATATAAGGTAAGTAATATGCAATCCCTTTGTCCCTGCTACATGGGATTAGAAGCAAGAGAATTAGAAGGGAGGTCCTAGGTCTTACTCAGCAGAGAGATAAAAACACTTGCTACATTCTGAGATTTAAGAAACATGTAACAAATAAAGTGACAAAAAAATGAAATTAAGATTTGCAAGCAAAGCACTTCTCAGTCCTCGGGTGCAAAATAATTACCGAGGAAACATGATATAAGAGCAATGTGAGTAGGTGAGGAATGCGCCCTGAAAATTTACCAATTAGAATAAGGCAACATGAAATGATAAATATGGCTTTGTATCATTACATGAGCAGTGCTGGCATTCCTTGAAACCTTTTCTGGAGGTGATTGTATTTTTCTGCTACTCCTACAGTGAGAAAACATAACACTTTTTTGGATAGCTAGTATCTAACATGCATACTCAAGAGAATCTGATTTAATGATCCCTTTGGGGGGCAGAGCTTGCTCAGTAATTGGCATCTTCGTGCATTAATTCTGCCTTATGCTATGAAATAATTAAATCTGAGCCAATCAATGCTAATTTCTAATTAAATGGCTCTGCATTATACACAATGCTGCATGCAGAGAACCAGAGTTGCACAATTGGGGCAAAAAGAACTGTGCTTGTTACATGATACATTACAATTCGCATTTATCTTGTTATAATTCTCTAAGCAGTCCAAAAACATGTTTTATACCCTATATAATGCACTTAATTTATATGAAAAGCATTCAGATGTACTTTTAAATCCATAGTTTTAATTGCCACTACAGTATATGCCATCACTGGAAGTTATGATGAATCAAAATTGATCAAAGGACAGCTGACAGATCACAGTTATAATTTATGGGACCTAGTTAGTTATTTTGATGTTTGTTGTTTGCATTCTAAGCAAGAAAAATTCTAATCTTATGTTTCCATGATCTGCTGCTCGCAAAGGATTTATTCTCGGAATCCTAAACATGCTTGGGAGAAAATGGATTTTCTTCTCCTAACCATGATATTGTGACCCCTTGGTATTTTCCCTAACACATTCCTCACACGTTTGAAGCCAAATATATTTAATTTCTTTTACATGAGGTTCAGCCAGCCTTAAACCATTTCATAAAACATTGCTGTGACAAATTTTCTCTCTTAAAGGCATAACGTGACACTGAGGATATCTGTTGTTCAGTCAGATAATTGAAATTATGCACATATGCAGTGTGCCATTAAGTTCTGATACGCACATTGTCAGATAAAACATAATCGACACAGGCAAGGTTTCTGGAAAAAATGCATGGCATGCCATTACTTGTAGAGATGTTTGAAAGTATACTCTTAATTAAATGTGCATATTTGTTGCAGTTTCTGATTGTTAGATATTTTAAAAGGCATTTTAGACAAAGTGATAATGGAGAAGAACAGAAGCTGTTTTTGCAATTACACCAAAACATATATGTGTTTATTATTTTAACTTCTGCCAATTAATTTCTTTTAGATTTGCGATCTAAGAATCCATCAGCATGTTACCCAAAAATTGTCTCAAATTAATGTTGCTAATATTTCTCTGTAAGCATTTTTTTTTGTCAAATTCCTTCTAACTTATTGCACCTCCTGGGCTTTATGAGGCTGCGCAAAACATAAAAATGGGAATTTAATATAAAACAATAATCACTAATGTTGACTATACAAGCAATTATATGTAATTGTTTTGAAACAGCTGCTGTTTTTTATTCAATCACCAAATTTTGTAAAATATTTGAATAATCTGCAATAACAACAAACATTCTGCAAGGCATATATTCCTGTGCAGTCATGTTCAAAATTGTTGAAAGGTGAGGGGGCAGTCCACCCCTCCCCCATGAAATGGTGCATAAAAATGGAGGCAAACACTATTTCATGTGTAACATTTCTGTATAAGTATCCTTAGACTGAATCACTTCATTCACTCATCCTCTCCCTATACTTGTCTTGGACAATTTCCCATGTAAATAATCATCTACAATTTCATTTTTCCATTCTACATTGCCACATTTTTCAAATTATTAAAATTGACAGTAATCCAAGGTATCTATCTCCCTTCTAGATTCCATGATCAAGCTTCATCCATTGCTTTTCTGTTGCTCCGAATTTTAGAATTGTTCCTCCATTGCCCACGTCAAACTCCTCAGCACACCTGCAGATAAAGAGATGCTTGGTTCATCGACTCACTCCGCAGACACTGCAGTTTTTTGTCCCAGGATTTTACCTTGCTGTCAGCTCCCCATGACAGGGACATAAGTTATTTCCAGGTTCTGTGTCCAAGAACAGAGATGGGTACTGATGTCTCCTCTTGCCAAACATGCATATTTACAAAAGACCCAACTTCAAAAACAGAGATATACAGTTTGTCTTTTTAGATTGGCTCGCATGGTGCTTAGTCTGATTCAAAGGGGAGTGGCCATTTTAAGTGTGGCCTGTACTGTCTCCAGGTGATGTGAATTAGTGACTTGCCCCAACAAGCACAGAATCGGTATTACAAGCACTACTGAGCTGGTTTTCATCCTGCCTGTCAAAAACACTATTTCCAGGCTGGCTGTTTCTTGACCTTCCCTGACAGAAGCATTGCTAGGCTACATCTGTGGCCTCCTCCCATCCTCCCTGACGCATAGTCCCTAGGCTCAGTTAAAATTGCACATAGCTGTTCTGACCACTGCTATGCACTCTGGAAGGCAGGCATTCTGCTGTGTTTCTGCTTGCCTTGCACTAATGTCTGCTTGAAGGGCAGACTAAAATCCTCTCCATGCTTCGGGGCCTTGTTGCTATAATCTTGGAAAATGTCAGGCTGTTGCTGTCACCAGCTCACATTAATTACCCAGTTACAGATGAGACCAACATTGTTTTTCCATCTAAACATCTTATAGAAGTTTATTTTCCACTTACACTAAACTTGCTGAATTAGGGTACCATGCTTAACCTGCTCTATCAGAATGATGCAATTTGGATTGTAATAGTGATATGTCATTTTGGGAAATGTGCTACAGTATGCCTCTAGAATAGGGGTGCCCAACTCCAGTCCTGGAGGACCAGAGCCTTCACATTTTTGGGTTTCCCCTCATTTAACACACCTGATTCAACTCCTTGTGCTAATAACCACACAGCTCTTGAGCTGAATCATTTTGGTGGAACAGGGAAAGAACTAAGCTACACAGGGCTCCGGCCCCCCAGGACTGGAGTTGGGCACCCCTGCTCTAGAACAAGACGCAGATTCTCTGGCTTTGGGTAATTTGTGACCTGACTTTCAGCTAAAATGTTTTACAGTCATTAATCTGCTTAAAGTACCTAATCTGATGCATGTTTGTCTCAAATGAAACATCATTGTCTTTTTGTACAATATATTCTTACAAGCCAAGGATTGTATACGATAACATAGGTATAAAAAAAAAAAAATTCAGTTGCCAATGTTTTTTGAATGGATTTAAGGTATCTTGAGGGTTCGGAATTCAAAAATCACATTACTTTTGCTGAATTCGTTCTAGTTTTTGAGATAATGGACATCCATGAAAATAATGCATTCCCCCAATGCAACTTGTGTGTGATAACAAATGCAATAACTTTTGGTCTGTCTTTTGACTCTTTAACAATGTCTTAGGTAATGAAATGAATGATGAAGCGTTGAAGGAGATTCTGAAAATAAAATTAGAGTTAAGTTCACATGTGCATGTTTGCATGTTCATTTATTGCTGTTTTTACTGTGGTGGTGAATATTTACCCAGATCAAGTCCTTCCAAAGGAAGGGCATCATGGGAACACCTGTCTGGTATTTAGCCAGAAATGGTTGAAATGCTTGTGATAGGGCCATGAGAAAATGTAGTTTGGCCAGAAGAAAGGGATCCATTCGGGCTTCACAAATGCAGTTTAAAGAAGGTGTCCCTGGATTTCTCACCTTTTTTGACTTCATCAGGTCCACATATTTCACAATAGAGGGCCAGACTTCCAATGCTCGTTTGACAGCTGGCAAATTTTCGAGCCACCGATGGCCACAGAAAAGTAGAGGGAATCTTGAGGATGATGCTGCAGCTGTGAAGTCTTCTCTTCTGGCTGGTGCAGAGTGGAAAAGAAGATGTAGTGCTTTGATATAGTGCTTTGAGCACTTTCTCCACCATCC
>JAODJU010000035.1:23382581-23394927 GCA_026776725.1 Gnathonemus echidnorhynchus | reverse complement strand
ATATAAATGTAACATCACCTCCCTTGACTTAAACTCCACACACCTAGAGATATAACCCAACATTCTGTTGGCCTTTTCCTCTATGTTTAAATGTATACAATAATGATGATACTTATGTATTATGTATATGTATATTTCACTTTCAAAAATGCAATAAGAAAAGCAATATTTAATTACCATTTTTCTTGCTCTATGAGATACATTTGGTCCCTTGCAACCTAATTATGACCGATATCTCACCACCTGCCCCTATTTTCCTGTGGGTGCTTTGCTTTATGTTGTCCTTATTGCACTCTTCATGTCACTCTAAGCACTCTGACCTATCACCTCTCATTATGGTACCCATCATCTTTTAAAAAATGAACAAATAAAGTTGAACATTTTGTGCCGCCCTGCTCATTGTATTTCTATACTGCATTGGCATTCACGGAAGGCGTAGGGATGAATGGTGAATTTTGTAATGTGGTTCTTTAAATTGTATTATTCCGCTTAAGAACAAAGAAGTACTGAAGTGTCAGGGTCAGTGCCCATCTGACCTCGCCCTTCGTCTCTCCCCCCTGTCACTTGTCCTTCAGCCCCAAGGTGCCTAAGTCTCTAGTGCAGGGCTCTTCAAATCTGGACCTCGATTCCAAATCCAGGTCTTGTTTTCAGTTCTCTCAGGCAGTTAGTTTAATAATTACTGATTCTTATTGGCCAGAGGCTTCACACCCGGCTCATAGGTAAAGGAAGGCTGGAAAACCAGCAGTGCTTGGACCTTGAGGACCGTGATTTGAATAACAGGGCCCTAGTGTGTTTTCTCTCTTCCCTGGACTGCTGTATAGCTCAGTGGGTTGAGTGTATCTCTAAGAGACTGTTATTCTCCTATTATGGGTTTGAAGCTGATTCCAGACCAACCTCATCTGTTTAATTACTTATTTGGTTTTTGTTCCCCAGTGTTTTGTTAAATTTTCTATATTAGTTTCCTTGTCTAAGGTGTGCCCTCCCTGTGTTCTGTTCTGGTTTTTTTATTGTACTTTTGTTTCCTGTTTATTTTTCCAGTGCAGTATTTCCCAGTGTTTCCTTAGTTCCAGGTTTTTCCATAATTCTATGCTTGTTAATTGTTAAGTCCCTCCACCTGTTGCTTGTTTCCCTGTACCTTGTTGATTGGGTAATTGTCTCTTGTGCCACTCTTGCCTCTCGTTAGCCAGTTACCTGTTTGTATTTAAGCATCTGCGTCTGCTTTGTTCTTTGGTTAGTCATTGTTTGTTCTGCGTTTGTTACGCTGCTCTGTTCCCTTTGTAGCTCTAGTTAGGGTCCTGTTTATAACGTTTCTTTTTTTGTTGTTCCTGATCCCTCGTGGTCTTGTCTTTGATATTTTCCCCCTGTGTGTTTGGCTAGTTTAAATAATCCCATGTCGCCCTCTGCCCCACGTTCGTAATACCCATGGTCTTCATGGAATCCATCCATTTTACAGGAAATTTCAACATTTTTTAGTAGATGTGTTCTTCCCTTTAACACAATTTATGTGTGTGTGGCCTTTAACTGGAAAAATACATTTTTCAATTTAAACATTTGCAATATAAAAGTTTAGTTGGACTTGTAATTAAAAAGCCAGTGTGCTTTGAGCCAAAATAACCGTGACGTTCCTTAATATTTTCCAGAGAATTAACCACTGGTATTTACAACCCCGAGGTCAAAGTGTAATGCTTCATGTTATTTGGATTTATGAATAGGGTGTTTTTTTATAATGGTGATTCAGAAATTCTGTTTAACACTGAGCAAAATATGTTAAAATTTGAGTAATACTCATGACCACCCATACAACAGTGCAAATGGGCTCATAAATATGTAAATGATCTCATTCTTCCACGCCTTTGAATAGATAATAGGGTTAGCCATGACAAATTACAACACTTAAGTATCATTTTCACAGGCCGTTGTCTCTAGATTTTAATGAAACATATTATTCCTTCTTGGTTTTTTCAGAATTTGTAATTACATCTTGATTGGACCATCAGTTCCTGAACTATTGAGGGTTTGAGAAAAGGGATTTCGCTGGCATTTTCGATACCACAAAAAGAGTGAAGGTTGCAGCTTCTGGCATTTGACTTGACAGAGGTCTGCAAGAGATACCAGTCCTGTAAGTGTAACAAATTCACTCTTCAGTCCAGACTGTTTATTGACAACTACCTGCCTCATTGCACACTGCAGTCATTTAAAAACAAAATAATGCTTTGAATTACCAGAGAAATTGGAGGTCAAGGAAAACTGTGACCAGTTACATGTCTAGAAATCCTTTCTTTCGCAAAAGTGACTGCTCAACTTGTTTAGGACTCCTGTATAAACATTAACTTTAGATGATAAACTTTCCACTATATTTCTCTTGTGTTTCATTGCAGAGGAAATCTAAACAAGTGCTTACTTGAGTACTATTTTTATTTAGTATGATAATCCTGTTCTGCTTTGCAAAATATAAGGAATGGATAAATGCTTATAGCAATATAATGAAAGCAGGGGCGTAGTTAGAGATGAATGGATGGGGGCTGAGTCTTTACTGGGGGGGATGGCAAATATATAAAAAGCTATTTATGAATTAAGCCAATAAATACACATTTATTTTGTGGGGCTAAATCCCCCCTAAAATAGGCTCCAATGCCCCTGAATGAACGTATCCATCCATTCATGCATCCATCTTCCAACTATGTGGTCAATGTCACAAAGTACTGTCGTGTAGTTTTATGATAAAATTTCCTTTATAAATAACAATGTCGCGAGGTCTGCACCCCCTTTAAGGGATCATCCTCTTTGGGAATTTTCATATTTTTCAAATTAATTGTTCCTTTTTTTCTTAAGAAAATGATTTAGGGAGTTCTAGGGAGCTCTTCCTCACTGCCGAGGCCTGTATCGTTCATTTTCAGGGCTGAATATGGGTATGAAGTGGGCCTTTTGTAATGTATTGTTCTCATTCATCATCTTGATCTTTTTATGAAGCCCTCTGACTTATTTAGAATGTTCTGAACATGTGGTCCTCCATTAACGCTGCACTGAAGATAAATTACCTGAATCCACAAATACGCTGGCATCATCATATTCAGGGAAGAGGTAAAACTGGACATACTGGTAGAGTAAGACGTTAAAAAGATGCCAAGAAATTTTGGATGTTATTATTATTATTATTATTATTATTATCATTTATTCAGCAGAAGCTTTTATCCAAAGAGACATATATTTTGAGAAAGCAGCGTCAGCCAGTCCCTGGAGCGATTGCAGTTAGGGCCCTGCTCAGGGGCCCAGAGGTGACATCACACTGCTGAGCACAGAATATGAAGAAGCAACCTTCTGATTACATCCACAGCATCCTGACCTGAGCCACACATCCGCTTATTATTATTTTATTGCATGGTAGTAAATAATATTGTTTTGCGCAATAAGGCGCATTCCTTCTATTTTAATATTTGCAATGAAAAATCAATGAAACTGTAAGGAAGATTAAATTAAGGTTAAATATGTTAAGGAAAAGACATAGTCATAAACAGATGTTACTGGTCTTTCTATTTAAATCGGTCCTAACTCTTTATAGATTTTCCTGGAGTCAGTAGTCAAACTTTGCAGGGTGAATCTAAACTAATTAACAGCAATGCATATACATTAAATTGATGCACGGTAAGTTTCAATATCCAAGGTTTTCTGAATTAATTTGAAATTGCTGGCATAGTCTTTGGTTAAATTTTTTTGGCTTTGCATTTCAAAGATCTTAAGTACATCATATATTCTTAAGTTTATCATCCATTATTCTGTTTGTTTTGATGTTGTTGACACTCCCACTGAACCTCACCTGAACCACCCTGCGTGCAGCAATCGTCATCTCCAGAGTTCTGAACAGCTGCCGGTCATCTTGCTTAGTTGCCTTTATGATTAAAGCCAGCTACATTACTCACTCCGTGTCAAGCATTGAGTCACTGCACCTTACTGAGTGCTTTGATGTTTCTTGTAGTACAGTGTATGACCCGTGTTTTCAGTTCTCTGATTCTCGCCTGTGTGCTTAATTGCTTTTGGTTGCTTCTCTGATTTTGACTTTACCCATGTTTTGATGGGCGTGTTTCATGCCTTCATAGTAAAAAAAAACAATCTCTGCACTTGGATCTTCTCAGTTTGTTCATTACAGTTGTATGGTTTTTGAGTGTAAAAAAAATACAATTGATCATTGTGCCTTGACCAATAAAGTATAATTCATTACAGTTTTTTCAAAAAGTTTGTTCTAAACCACAGCAACTCAGCTCAAAGTTGAAAATCTTTTATTTCTTCATATGGATGTCAGTCTATCTGCTTACTCATAGGTTAAAGTAAGATCACGTAATTAGTAGTAAGAAGGTAGGTGCTATGTGTGAGGACTTCAAAGGATTGATCCATTTATCCATTTTAATAAACTGATTATTTAATCGGGTCAGTAGGAACCCACATCTGCCCTGGGGATAATCCCCGAATGCCAGCCTGTATCAAATGCAGACATGCACATGCGAGCGCGCGCACACACACACATACACACAGACACACACACACAGACACACACACAGATCGATGTAACCCATGTAAGTTTCCTATTATACAGTAGCCTGGAACTATCATAAAACTGGTTATGATGTCTGATAAAGCCATAACCTTTCTAACCCTAACTCTAGCCCTAATTTGGGGCCATATGCTTACACAAAAGGCCATTGGAAAGTGTGAAATATGCTATTAAGTATATCTTTGTGGGGACCATCCATTGATTTCTTTGAGAAAACCCTTAATCCCAGTGACAACCTTTAACCTTTGCCCAGCCCTAACCTTCACCATAAGTAGCCAGACAGACAGACTTTTGGCATTTTTAGTTTTTTGGTTGTATGCACAGATTTTTATGAAATTGACCCTTGAGACTGAAAAAAATGTCCACGCAGGTCAAAACAGCAGGTTTTTATCACATTTTGGGGACATTTGATGCATTTATTTATTACAGATCATAAAATAGCACAATAGTACCCTATTGCCAGGAACCTTTGTGTTCTTGGGGTTCTTTGGCAAACAAGGGTAGTTTCTGAAGGCTGGGCCATTTCATCGAATAACTGTTCTGGCAAACAAATCATCCCATTTAGATTTGACATCTAAGTCTGAGTTAACATGGAAACTGGGACAGTTTAAAGACATGGCAAATACAGAGCAGGGTGTCAGTGGTTCTGTCCAGACCCTCAGGGATAATAGTGAGAAGTGTGTATAGCCTGACTGTGTATGGCAGGAATTGTCATGAGGTCATTTTTAAAGGCCTCCGCTCGCTAGCCACTCATGCTGCCTGACAGACCCGACTAGCAGCTACTCTTTCCAAAAGCTAAAATACTACGCAGCACTGGCTCTGAGCCATTACGCAAACATGGCTTCAAAATGGGTTGTTGATACCACAAGCAAGAAATGATAGATAACCCCTGTGGTCGCAGGTTATTAAAAAAACATTTTACTAAAACAGCATTACTGGCTTTGCTGAGTTTCTGAACATCCAAAATTATGTTCTGTACAACACAACATAATGTGACAACTCATGAACGTTATAGGTTTATATGCCTGATATAATAGTTAGGTATGTGAAATTTGCATCTCTGGTATTGACCCAGAAAGAATTCTATTTTGCTACATGGTTTATGTAAATATAGAAACATGCTACATTTTTCAGACACAAATATTAAAATTTCTCCTTGTGTATTAATATGATTGAATTCTGTCACTCTGATGAAGATTCACAATGGCTAGAACACACCACTTTAAGGGCTTCTATTGCCAAATATAAATTTGTTCTCCATATGTCCTATAGTTTACTTACTTTAGAGGAATGCATGATGTTCCTTTGTTAAAATTGTCAAAGCTTGCCCTAAATCCACCGTGCCGTCCGAAAAGGTTAACAATGCTACAGCGATCTACACATAAAATCAATAGAACTACTGCCACCTGTCATAACACTCACCACAAAACCGCCTGTGTGGATTTTTTCAAGAACCTGGGCCCTGTATCACAAAGTGAGATTTCTTGCTTAGCTAGATAATTGCTGGATTTAAGGTATCCTTGCTTAAATAGACTTTATCTTTGTTTGCTTACGTTTAGCCCGGACTACCTTAAATCTAACCCAAAAATCCAGCTTCATGATACAGGCCCCTGATCAAAGCAAAATATATCTTGTTTAAAATGTAAAATATGGCTAAAAATAGTTTTGTGTTTTTTTTTTTTTTAGCAAGAATGTCACTTCCCACCATTCCAAAAGAATTACTTTTTAATCGTAAAACATATGGTTGTTTTTCTCCCACTTAATGGCTGACTGACCTCTGCTGGGTTTAGCTAATTGCCTGACCCGTGTTTTTAAAATATGAGGGTGAGGACAGAGCCAGGTAACTTCAGCAGGCAACAAAATGCATTGGTGGCAGCACTGCAGGCAGAACTGGAGAACGTCTTTAGTTCCTGGCTGATTCCTGAGCTTTTAACTTACCCACCTGAGGTGAAGAGAGAACTCATGAATGCAGTCCACGAGAGAAGGATGCCATACCTTTAGTTCTGAAAACGGTTGCTTGTTGCTTAGTTACTTGATATCAGATAACTTCCATGGGCTATAAGTGAAAAGAGAAAAAAAGGCAGAGAGAGAATATGCATCAGAAATGTATTTCAATATTTTAAAGATAACCTTGATGGGATAAATCGTTCCACAGCAACGCTGCTAGTGTGTTAGGTGGCACAATGGAAGGAACATCTTTTTATAAGCAGTAGTATCTTCAAATGCGTGTAACATCATTTGAAAATTGCTTTGACATTTTTTTTTCAAACATAACCAATATGTAGAAAATCTCTTCTCTTTAAACGCCCCAGTTAACCTCATAACCATACTGGCAATATTTGTGTAGTACAGACAATCATCTTCGCAGGACATTTATTAGAGTGGAGTTCACGTGCTCTCCCCGTGTCTGCATGGGTTTCCTCTAAGTACGCTGCTTTCCTTTTGTACTCTAAAAATATGTTAGGTGAATTGGGTTCTCAAAAAACTGTATAATCTGACAGTGTATGCCTGAGGTGGACTGGCATTCTGTCCAGGGAGTCCTGCACTTCTGGACTTAACATGTAAGTAGTTATGGAAGATAGACAGAGATCTAAGTTTCATGAATCTATGGATCTGTGTCGCACACAGCACCATGTATATTATATTATGTTTATGAGGTTGACCATTTACTTCTAACAGTCACAACGGGGAGGAGAGAAGGAGTGATGAAGCCAAAGGGGACTTTATTACGAACAAAAACACACACTAATCAGAAACAAAAGGACCCCTCTGGGTCAAAACAAAGGCAGGTAGGGTATAAGAAGAAATAAGGGCTAGACTCAACACCTAAAACACTGGGGTCACAGTAATAAAGAACCAACTAAACCACATACACAGATATGTTTGTATTCATATCTGTGGGGACCATCCATTCATTTCTATGGGAAACCCTAACCCCAACAATGACAGCCTTAACCCCAACCCAGCCCTAACCTTAACCACAAGTAACCAAACAGAATACAAAACTTTTGGCATTTTTAGTTTTTTGATTGCAGTCACACATTTTTATAAAATACCAAACACTGGGAAGCACATATAATAGGGAACAGGTGAGAGTATTCAGGAACAAAAGCAGGGAAAGGGACAGCGGAAGGACTGCTGGTCAAACGGGGACATGACCGGGCTGACGGAGACGGATCGTGGCACATAAGCCTGAAATTTATATATTTGTTAAAAGCAGATATTTCTGTATTTCTGAGGTATTCTATAACATCCATATTTGTTGGCGTTTGTAGGCTTTAAATTTACTTGTATTTAAAATCCAGTTTTGTGGGATATATACAGTTGAAATAATGAAATAATAAAGTAATGCTCATGGCGTCAGATATTGTGACGATTAATGTCACCATCAGGCTGCTTGAGCTGTTTCTTTAGAGGGTTATGAACATTCTGTGGGATTATATACATTATACCACTGTTGCTAATTAAAAAATATAAACTGAAGCTGAAATTCTCCTTTGCGTGCTTAATATTCTGGGAGACAACAAAGCATTGTAATTCCTCTTAGCTCAAGAAAGGACACAAGTCAACAACCATAAATTCAACTTGGATCACAAAACATAAAATTGAAGGACAACATACACTTGTTTGGGGCAAACAAATTAATTAAAATCTTGTGCAATAAGGCATTCAGAGGAACGTGCCATAATGGTTAACAGACAACAGATTACCAAAGAACCCATGTGCCAAGACACTATAACCTTCTCTGTGGAAATAAAAAAATCAGTTTTTAGTCTTAAATTTAGGGTAGTTTTGGGGTCCTTTTCGCCAAAGTGTGATGATGCAACAAATCACCATGCACGAAATACTGGCCTTCAGGGAACATCCAGGGCCAGAGCTGCATGTGGTTGCCTGGTTTTGAACCATCAGTCATTAAATATGACAGAAATGAGAGATCAGAACAGGTCTCTTTGTGACCCAGTGGTCAGAACAGTTGTGCTTAATAGAATCATTCTCAGGTCCTGGTGTAATTTGTCCCAATGGCCATAATGTCTAGTGGGGTGGACCCACAATTGCACCCTGATAACCTAGACAGAGTTATGTTCGGGTAAGAGGACTGTAGTATCAAACTGTAGCTGGTTATAATTCTGCCCAATTTCAGCCAAATCCTCACAACATTCATTTATCGTCTGAATCTATTAATTATTTAGTTCTTAATAATAAGTTTTACGTGTTTCCCTTTTTAAATTATTTTATTAAGTTATCATGAAATGCCTTCTGATGTACTTATCAATCGTGTGTTATAGATTGAATGTTTTAGGTTAAGCAGGAAGCAGCAGTGGCCGCGTATGTAACACACACCTGTGCCCCTATTCGCTGTCTGGCTTTCTCAGCAGAATACATCGTGACAGGTCTTGCTAGCTTGACAGGAAAATGCATTTCTCAGGGAGCCTTAATAATAAATCAACGCCATTCCGTGATGTAAACTGTAAACTCATCGCAATTTCATTCCACATAGTACGAGTGACTCAGGGAAACTACCCAAATGGGTAGGTTATTTAACACCGTGTTGCCTTTTTATACTGCAATATGTATCATTTGTCTTAAAAAACAGAATAAAAAGGAACCTTTAGGAAAGTTTTGGTTCAGTCTCAGCACTAAATGGGCCACTTTTTAATGATCCAGAAGTACAACATGGTTCCTTTTAAGTCACAGTTAATAGTGTAACTTACCAACCAGATATATTAGAATTTGCTGTTAAGTGGTACCTAGAAGGATTTTTTCATAAGAGCATTTTTTTGATTGTACTGCAAATCCATCTATATGACTAATAATACAATCCCTTGCCTATACTGAAGTCAAACTACAAGGATCACTGACAAGCCATTATCAGAACAAACATGGACGTATGACTGCATGTGTCTGCAAAAAGAGATGCCCTTTTATTAGCAGTCACCGGCATTTTTTTTTTCCTTTTTTTGAGGCTGCTAAGTGGCTAGACAAGCTCTACATCACTACCAAATCACGTTGGGTGAGTGGCAGACGTTACTGAGGTAGACCTCAGAGAGAGCGGGAAACAATGTAATCAGAGAACAACATACTTTCCCCTGAACTTTAAAACTTGTATTTACTTCTTTGATATGTAGCAAAGAAAAAAAAGGTTTAAAATTAACATAATTGTGTGTATCTATTTTTTAAGTTAAATGTTAAATTAACATTTTAAAAGGCTATTTATAAATTCCTGTTATGCATGTATATCAGCCACATAATGCTGCAACGTTCTACGGCTGCTATTATTAGTGCTACATTATTAATTCGTATCTGAAACACCCTCCCAAATATCCTCACTTCGTCAGACAATATGTACTTAGTTAATGAAGTATGATGAAATATATGTTATACAAAACCCCAGACAGCAGGTATATGTCACTTTTATAACCATTTTGGTACAGCTTACATTCCAAGTACAGGTATATAATTTTGTAAATATCCACCTTCTAAAACAAACACAAAGCATATGTTAAAAATTAGAGAAATAATATCTTTTTTTTTTCTAAGAGCAAGATATGGCACTATGGCAGATTATTAAATATTGGTATGTTTTACGTTGATTTCAATAAATCCTCCATTAAAATTGAATTTATTAATTTAATTAGAAAATGCACTTCTACTAGTTAAAGTCTATACTTTTGTACAGAAATACTGAAATGTTTCTCACGATTTGTGCTGCAGACTGGCAGAGGGAGTATAGTATCTTAATCATAGGCCCACTGTGTATGCTGGCTTTTGTTCCAGCAAAACTGTATTTCATTAGCCTTAATTAAGCTAATGTTAAAGTAAGTTTAATTGACTGCATTACACAGAAATATGTTTTCTGTGATTTTCAGTCCTGCCTCCAGTTGTCTTACCTTGAAAAATTACAAAATTGAGCAGTGGATTAATCTGAATTAAGTGCTCAATACTAATTTTGTAATTTTGCTCTGCTTTCACGTTGCTTTATGTTTTTATCTTGCAATTTTTTTTCCTGTGTAGCTTGCAGTCTAATATGATTACTAGTTTGTTTGTAACTTTCTGGCTCCATTTTCCAAGTACTGGACTCTGCAGAAAACTATACTTATGCATTGGTTTCACGGAAGAGAATGAAATGTCAAAGTGTTTTGTGTGTTGTAAATATTGTTGTGGCTGAATTCAGTTTGAATGAATATGAACAGAGTTCAAGCTTGTAGTTTGGTTGACTGTGATGCGGACTTGTATAAATCTGACATTGTGCTCTCTTAGCTTACCCGTTTTTGCATGCACAACCACTCCTTGGGGTCTGCCGCTAAAACCCATTAGTGCACTCAGTGGCGTAAAACATGCATGATGCCATAAATCTTTCAGCAAAGCAGTCTGAATCCATGCTTGCAAAGGTTAGGTTTTGGACAAGCAACGTCATGGCAACCTCACAATGTTAAAGGACTCTACATTTATTAAAGCAGTGAGCAAACATCCTCAAAGGCGATGTTAAACTAATAGCTGCTTATTTCAGGCTAAGACATAAATTTCTTAAAAGGTAGAACAATCAATCCGATGCTTTACTGAAATATTTAAAAGCATTTACCACACACTTTGCATTAAAATAGTCAGGGCTTAAATTATTGTCAACTCCTCTTATGAGAACAGAATTTATAACAGACAATATAGTAATTAACTCAGATGATTTTAAGTGTGTGCTCTTTTCACAAACCTTGTCATTTGTAATTTAAAAACAATACTTTTAAGTCTCCAGTCTCAAATAATTAAACTTTAACGTCTGAAGGAAGCGTCAAATAATGGGACATACAGAGCACTCAATCACTACGAGAAAGTCATGAAGACCAAGGCACTAGGGCTTTGTAACAAACATCATTCTCTTATTATGAACAATATTAAAAAATCAGCACCTTCATGGTAACAGAAATGATCATGACTGTGGCCTTAGTTGAAAAGCTAGCAATCTTTAGTCAATAAGACAGCCACAGGCCAGTCAGAGTGCCCATGTCAATCCCGGTCCACCATCCAAAGCACTTGTTGCGTCATGTGGTCGGCTGGGTGAGTGTCAAGCATCTGTGGCATGCAATTCGGATTCGCAGTTATGCAGTCCGGTACACAGCAGAGCTCGACACACTGTGTTTGGTGACACGTTACTCCTGTGACCATCATTAAAATCGTGAGCCATTTGAGCCACAGCAGACCTTCTGTTGGTATCTACCAGATGAGACAGCCTTTGTTCACATCTCACATTGATGAGTCTGGGCCACCCAGCACCCTTTTGGTGGTTCATGTTTTTTCTCTCCACGGACCGGGAACACTCCGCAGGCCGTGCCGTTTTGGAGATGCTCGGACCCAGTCATCTGGCTGTAATCATGTGGCACAGGTCTTTATTCATGCCCATTTCTTTTGCAGTCAACACGTTGACTATGAGTATTGAACGTTGGCAAACCATCCCAATGATCATCATAGATCTTGACGTGTGCTGTTTTTAACAAGATAGTCAATGTTATTCACATCATAATGTTTTGACGTATTGGTGCATGGTCAAGTCTTGCTTCCCGTACCAGTGACCATTTCCGTTTCATGTTTATAGTCTGTGTTTAGACTTATTTTCACATGATATGCTACTGTCTAGGGGTGGCACAATGGTGCAGTGATAAGCACCGTTGCCTCACATCTCTGGCACAGTAGTTCCAGTCTTCGCTATGGCTCCATGTGTGTGGAGTTTGCATGTTCCCCCCATGTCGCCGTGGGGTTTCCTCCAGGCATTCCAGCCCTCTCTCCCCCCCCCCCCCCCCCCCCCCCCCA
>JAODJU010000035.1:23325411-23382481 GCA_026776725.1 Gnathonemus echidnorhynchus | reverse complement strand
ATATATGTGTGTGTGTGTGTGTGTGTATGTGTATATATATATATATATATATATATATATATATATATATAGAGAGAGAGAGAGATGGAGAGAGATAGATAGATATGTCTGGGAAGTAATACAACTGACCTTGCATTAATTAATAGGGTAACCTAACCAATTTGGCTGGTCAACATTAATGTAGGATGTGGATACGTATAGATATCTACTGTATATCATATAATGGAAGTAGTATATCCATCCATCCATCCATCCAGCTTATGCAGAACATTTAATAAATTTAATATCTGCCATATTCCATATAGCGAAATGAAAGTTATTTCACCGTTCATTGTCATTTCATCAACAAGTTGATATGCATTGTGATTTTGGAAATAAAAGTTGAAATAAGCCTTACCTAGAGATACAGGACATGTTCAGGCTAAAAGAGCAGAAGATGAATTTTCATCACTTTAAATCTCACTTGCAGGTACGGCTGTCTTCCAGTTATAGTGACATATGGTAAAATACCTGAAACTCTTTCATAGCATCATTTAAATGGATTTAGATGATCCAGCTGTTGATTCCAAATCGGAAAGCACCTTAATCCATCCAGTTCCCATATCTGTTTGTCCAATGCGTGGTCACAGAGTACCAGGGCACAGAGAGCATAGCCTAGACGACTGACGGGAAGCCAGTCCATCACAGGGCTCACACAGGAGCAGTGTGAAAGACCCTGAGCCCCAAAACTCGGGAGAGATCCCAGAGGAGGCCCACACAGAAGCAGAAAGAACTCATTCATTTAACAAATAAAATATGTAAACCATAATTTGGACTTAGCCATCTCATAAGCTAAAACTACAGCTTACAGGCAGTCCCCAGGTTAAGGACGTCTGACTTACAGACAGCTCGTACTTACAAACTGACTGCCATAGAGCCTATTACGTTAAAAATTTGAGCAAAATTCAATGTTTTGTACTGACATTCACTGCTTTGTGACTCTCGTGAAAACATTGCGCAGCTTCAGTGCTTTGTCGCCTCAAGGTACAGTACCGTATAAAGTTATTTTTATTATTGTTGCAAAATTATTATTATGTACTATATCATTATTTTCCTGACTCACCTACAAATTGGACTTAACAGCAGATTTAGGGAACAGATCTCGTTCGTAACCTGAAGACTTAATATATAGATATTAAGTATCATAATAAAATACAGCTGACTCCCAGCCGAAAGGGAGCTTTTTAATGTGAAAATCTGTGTCTAACTGCAATTCGTTTAAAACGCTATATGTGGCGGAGGAATGACTCATCCAAGGCGGAGTTTAATTGCATATCCCTTCCTTAAATAACCCGTTAGGGCCATTCATCAAACCGCCCACCAAACACGAACCGTTCGTCCCGCAACGTCCACACCGATCAGCAGCGCTTCCCCAGTGCACACACAAGGGTGTATTTAAAAACACGCGTGGAATACAAAACGCATTTATGCAACAGAACTAATTTTATTTGTGCTGATATAAAATTGTGTGATATTGGTGGAACTTTTCTGACACCTCTGGTATTTAAGGTCCTTCCCACATTATACAGAAAACACAGGATGTTTCTTCGTCACTAGCTGCTTATATACAAACACACACGCACACAAACACCTACCATGTATAACTCTGCATGTTCAGCTCTGTATCTCTGATTGTCTCCTGCTGGTTTGAATCCAGTTTATGGCAGAATAGCTATGTGTCTCCTGGGCCCTTAAGCAAGGCCATTAATCCCCCGAAGTGCTTCAGGGGCACCAGATAAATAGCTGACCCTGTGCTTAGACCCTGGGCCTCACTTTTACCATCACATCTGAGTCTCAAAGCAGAGCATGATGGGAAATGTAAGAAGAAGTATTCCCATGTACTTGGCCTTTTGCAAATGGCAAATTAAGTGTAATTTCAGTCACCGATTCACCAGGAAACTTTGTCTTTGGATTGTAGGAGGGAGTCGGAGGATCTAGTGGAGACATAGGAAGATGTACAGGAAGTGATAAGAACTGAGAAGGAGCCCGATTACAGCCCAGGATCACACAGCTACCCGCTGAGGCGCCGTACTGTCCATCAAAAGCAAAGCAATGCAAAATGTCAAAGCCCTCAACGGAGCTTTGAGGCTCCTCCGTCAGTCTGCTCCCTTAATTCTCCCTTGCATTTCCTGACCTCCATTTTTTGGTCTGCAGCTATGATGAGGAAGCCCCCCGAGGCACTCGAAAGGCCGCCGACGCTGGGAATGCAGAGGAAGCTCAGATTCCCGGCTCTCTGAGGAGGTCACAGATTCTACTGGATGCGGAAATAGATTTTCATGTCTGGTTCTCTGCTCCTCAAGACCCCCACCACGTCAGGGCAGAACCTGCTGAAAGAGTTCAGCCCCAGCAGTGATTAAATGTGTCTTGCGATGAGACTATTAATAAATGTGTTTGACTCGACTTCTCTTTGACCTTTGCTCTTTGCTGGCATAAAAGTCGTAACAGACAAGTAACTGAAGCAAACGGGAAAGGTAATTTGTTGCATATTCATTTATTTATTCAAAACTACTTCAATAACTTTTTACTACATTACAGAAGGAAAATGGGTTTTACTGCACTTACTGATATGCTGGTTTTCTAATTTTCAAAGACACGTACTGTTTGTGCTCTATAAAATGTAATTCATGCAAGGATATTTTAACTCCTATAGACCTATTAACTATAAATAGAGCTTCAAAATGTCCCTTAGTCTGATCGCGCGCCTGTTCTCATTTCGTTTTGAAGGTCAATTATTTTCTTAATATTATAGACATAAATTAAACCCCGGTTCCTTTAGGTCTACTCGTATGCAGAAAAGGGAAGTGAAAAATCCAAAAATGTTGGATTTTTCACTCTCTAAGTTGTCCTTTTTAAGGCGACAAAAGCAATCTTCGCTAGAGGCAAAAAATAATAATTAAGGGACAGAGTTTACCTACAAAATAAGATGGGTGACACACTATATTTAGCAGCGATTGTACATGTAAGATATGACAGTAAACGTATATTGTACTGGAGATTCGGAAGGGGCAGGGAAAGTTCCTACGCTTTAAAGTTCAGGTTGAGCCATTGTAATGCCCTTTGCATTTTAGCCATGCTTTTATATAGCTACTTTAATATTGTTTATTTATTGCTTCGGCGCTCCTCTGCCGATCCGAACGCATTTTTTGGTACACCGTAGTTTGCTTAAAGTCCAAACAGCATCTGCTGGGTTTAGAAACCATGTGACAAATGACCAGAAGAGGCTGTTTATCATGCAGGTAATTAGGTCATTACCAGTGACACGGTACTCAGTAAAGCATAGCGCGTGTTACTGTTTAGTCACTCGCATGCCCGAAGCGTAGCAGCTGTAAAAGCAGCGCAGAAAAAGGGAGAAAATCGATACTATATTACCTCAATTAAACTTGCGTAGCCGCTGTGGTCCCCAGCCTATTGCACGGCGAAGACCACATTTCAGGCAGTTCATTAACTTCTGATAAGTCTTGCGATAAACTTATAATTGGGGTGATTTTTCAGTGCGTTTGTTACCTGATCAGCGCCCGCTCCGATATTTCTAACCCATTTACTCTGAAACAGTGACCGCCAGTGCTGACGGCCAGGATAAAGTAAATACTGTCAGCCTTTGCCAGCCTGCCTGCTGTTTAATGCAAACTATAGAAGTACATATTCGCCAACATTATGCCAATGGCGTCTCTCCCCTGGCTGTGTATCAGACACGTATGGGGATTCACAGAATGTAAAGGCAAACTGTCAGACGAACTCTGGCTTGGGGGAGTGTAAAGAGCTGAACTATGTTGGATTCGAATGATGGTGATTTCTTCATTAAACCAAACTAGTTATATTAACTCGTTAAAAGTCAGTTAAAAGGCTGATTTAGGAATTCACAAATTACCTTTTAAAAATTACCTTTTAAAATTAAATGGGACGTTGGTTGGTGGCCAGGACGTTTTCATTTAGTGTTAATGGGATAGAACTGGAGAGGAAAAGATATCAATGGCCAGAGAAAAGGACACAAAGAAAGGTAGGGAGGGCGAAGTCCCAAAAGTGGGGACATGCAAATTTCACTGGACTTCTTTTGTCCAACTATTACTATAATTAATTGTACAATAGTATTATTATTATTATTATTATTATGTGATGGGTTGGCACCCTGTCCTGGGATAGGCTCTGGATCAGTGACCCTGAGTTGAATAAGCAGGTATAGAAAATGCATTATTAATCCACCCATTTTGTGTAACAGCTTGTCCCACTCAGGGAAACAGGGAGCTCTATGGGCACAAGAAAGGGAACAACCCAGGATGGGGTGCCAATCCATCACAGGGCACACTGGCACACTGTTCACTCACACAGGCACACCTGTGGGCAATTTGGTAACTCCAATTAGCCTCAGCATGTTTTTGGACAGGGGGGGACCAGAGTACCCAGAGGAAACTCCACGACAACATGGGGAGAACATGCAAACTCCACACACACGGAACCCTGCTGGAGACTCGAACCCGGGCCCCAAGGTGTGAGGCCACAGTGCTAACCACCGGGCCACCATGCTGTCTCTTGTTGTTTTCACTAATAATAATAATAATATTCGTTATTATTATGATTTAATAATAATTATTATACTTATTATTAGTAGTAGTAGTATTCAGTCATTTAAGGCTGGTGTGCATGGGTCTCTGTACGTGCTTTTCATGCCAATCCCACATGAGTTATTACATGTGACATGATTAATTTTTAATATTCGCTTTTATTTATAGCTGGCTGTTGTTACTTACATCAGCAGTACCTTCAGCTTGATGTGCAGATATAAATGACTGCAAATATAATAATACATATCCAGGAGAGATTAGCATCGTATATTGATCGCCATGAAACGCTGGCGACGGCACACGGTGGAACATTAACCTTTAATTCAAAAGGCATTTGTTGCCGCCGATCCTTTACGGTGAATTTCATTTGAACTCCTGCCACAAAAAAATGAATAGAGTATAGAAGCTAGTGAAGACCGTTGGGAGGATTTTCTGTTTTCCTTCTCATTTATGTGACATAATGCATCTGATAAAAATATAATAGCATGCATATTGCGGCTGTTGGCACGCGGCCGAACAGCGAGATGTCAGAAATGGAGGATGACCCACACAAACAAACGTCTCCTGTGTACACGGTCGCAGAACGAACGGGCAGGATTTAAATCCCAGTGGATGGGTTTGTTCTACAAATGTGTGAAGGGTGCCATTTCACTTACAGTATGTATTTTCCTTTCATTTTTGGTGTTATGCATTTGAGAAACATATTACATAATACATAAGCAATATTTTTAAAAAGCACAATGAATACTAAACTATACAACCTTTCCCATCTCTGGAGCTTTGTGTCCTGTTTAGAAACCCGGTGCGTTGGCTGCATAGGATACTGACTCTCACACCATCTGATTTTCGCTGTGAAGCCCAATTGTTGCTCCAATTCAAAGAAGCCTCTATGGTGCCTTATAGCTCTTCAGCCCAAACCAAATCCGTTCTGAGCGCATCTGAGTAAAATCTGTTCAGGTCTGATGTTTATAAATGCACGCACACGCACCTTGTTTACCCAGTCAGAAATATTAAGGAGTTTTTCTGAGAAATGTTGCACCGGATTTACCTATAGCAGGGAACGCCAGGTCCATCAGGAACCGGGCCGCATGCGTCGCCGCACGGACGGATTTGAAATGTAACCGTGAACAAACAGAGTGGCGACACGCTAACAGCGGCCCTGCAGTGCAGTGCGTCCCGAAAGCAGCGGAATGGAAGATGACTGGTGAAGAACACGAGGAAGAAGGATATGTGTAATGCATGAGTGCACCAGGTAACAGGAACAACTCTGCAAAAGATTCTGTGACTTATTATTTCTTTAATAAAATACTACTGAAGGGTTTGAGCTTTGAGGCTTCGCATTGTTATGATGTTTCGCTTGCTTTGTTTACTTCTGAAGAAGCTCTCATCAATATGAAATCTGAATTCAATATAAACTTTTTTTTTTCTCTGATATTATTCAATTTGAAGGAATATTCCAAACCACAATTACCTTTGATAAATGGCATAATATTACTCTGATATTATGATAAATGCTACGAGAATTACTTATGAGGAGCACATGGGGTGTGCAACTGTGAAATTTGATAAATTACAATTTCTTTCAGAACATTTGTTGGAAAAAAAAACAGCGCTAAATGGGATCCCTGTAGCGTACTGAATACACGCTCCCTCATCCTCACACACACCCACACACACACAGAGTATGCAACAGTATTGTCTCATCTACGCAGTAACGGAGTATTATACTCTACTGCTGGAACAATAATAACAAAACTAATATCAGAAATAGTAAAAAACAAACTGAAATAAAGCACATCAGTCTATTTAAAATGATGAGTAGGTCCTTAGCTTTTGGCAAAAACATTACAGGTAAACATAACAGGATCGTTTTCTTTTTTTCTAATCCATCCATTTTTGCACAACCCCTTATCCAGAACAGGTTCATGGGCAAGTCTGCAGTCTATTCTGGTAGTACAGGGCAAAAGGTAAGGGGACGTCCTGGATGCCAGTCCATCACAGGGCACTGGGCTGGGGTACAGCCTGGATGGGATGCCAGTCCATCACGGACACGCACTGCTTGAGGAGACCCACATCGGTATGCGGGGAGCAGGCAAACTCTGCGCACACACACACACAGAGCTGGGGGAAGGATCCAGACCCCAAATTGGCCACTCACTCTCCACCAGCAGCAGCCTTGATAAACGCGAAAAATATCACAAAGCTTTTTCAAAGTGGAAAATTCCTCTCCCAGCCAAACAAATCCAGATGTGTGTGGGTTTTTTTTTTTTGACTAGTTGTAGTACATCAAGAAGCTTGGTCTGCAAAGGTGAGGAGACAAGAATCAGGAGCCAAGAGAGCTTTATTCGCCGCCAGAATTCTTAAGCACATGGCATCTCTATCCTGCAAGTAACAAGATCAGACACTGCAGCATTAGGATGAGTTGGCAATAGGAAAAAATATAGCAGTGCGGCAAAAGGACAGTAAATAACAGTAACGGTAATGTAAGAGCAAAGCAATATAAACAGCAATAGACGACAGCAAAGTGGCACAGAGCTCCATCTGCAAAACGTGCCACCCCAGGACCCCGCCTGCTGCCCCAGACACTGCCTGCACAGCACTTCAATTCTCCTACGTGGGGTTATCATTCGTGCATTACCACAGTCTTTAAATATATTTGTACTCACTCCAAAGTGTAAATTATGCTGGTAAGCCTAATTTCCTCAGGGGAGATAAGGCGTTTGCAGTCTATAGGAGGAAGGAAAGGCTTTCAAACGCTGGCCGTCGAGCCCGAAGGCAGAAGCACTGATGAGCTGACCAATGAAAACGGCAGGAAAAATGGGACATCGGCAAAAAAAAAAGACAGACACCCCCCCCACCCCCCGCCTCTCACTGGCTCATTCTCACTCTCCTCTGCCTTTGATAAAAGGTGGCACAAGTCAGTGAGGGAGTTTGAAACAAGCTACACATTAATATTTTAAAAAGGGCATCTCCGCGTTTGATGTGTGGACCTTTATGCAAATGAAGGAGCTGAAAAAGGTCCCAGCGGAGATTCTGTTGCTTTATTCTGCGTTCTTGATTTTTTCTTGATAAATCTAAATGAACTTCTCATACTCCCTCGGCTGTCCTGTGTGCTGAAACTTAAACTCTGTTCCCCCCCCCCCCCCTGCGCTCAATGTGAGTGTGTTTGTGTATTGGGCGGGTCGTGCTAGGAGTAGGAGACGTGTCTTTCAGTACATTGACGCAGATAGCTAGATAGATTTGTTATGCTTAATGTAACACATTAGACTATTACAATCATTGTGTCAAGATAACAGATGCAGATCCTGAAGACTGTTGGCAATATGCTGTGCACCAAAAATAACGACAGCGTAAATGGTGTTCATCGTAACTTGATGAAACCTAATGGGACACTGGGAATACAGTCATCAGCATTTATATTTGTGCAAACCTGATTAGAATTATAGTTAGTAAATGATGTGCATTATAATGTAAATGGCCCATTTACTCTTTCCTTAATGTGTGTTTAGAAGTGATATAATTTACTTGATTATTTTGAGGAGCCCCGTGTATCTGCAAAAGCTTACGGGCGTCCTCACAGAAAAGAAAAGAGGTTCGAGAGCTAATTAAGGGCAGGATGTAAGAGGGAAAGTGAGGAAAGGGATGTTAAGGCTGTGTGCCGAGGCGAGGCGGAGTTCTAAAGCCATCAGAAAGCACTGGAACAGCACTGCGCTGGCCTCTGAATGACTCGCAGTCCTGCCTTCTCATTGGTGATTTCTGACTTTATGAATTATCAGTGCATAATGAAAAACTTGCACACCACTGGGAAAAAAGTTCCACTGACTATATATATATACACACATATATACATATATAATACACATCACAGAAGTTTTGGTTCATGGCATTTAAATATGTCAAGTAAGAAAACACACTACAAAAACATTTTGATGTGTTACATAATCCTTTCCAGGGAATCCTCGTGATAAATTAGCGTCTTGTTGCCGGAAATGTTGCATAAGGCCGATGACATTAGGTGACCTGTCACACGATGCACTTTCATAGCACGCTGGCAGTCCCAGCTAATAAACACAATACGTATGTCTGCCTTCTGCCTACACACATGTGCTCCGCATGTCAAGTCAAGTTAAGTGCGGCTTTATTGTCACACCAACTATATACAGTTAAACAACATACAGTGGCACGAAATAAGTTCTCCAGGACTGCAGTGCTACATATATACATGAAGTGCGGAGATAGACAAGGACAAGTGCAAAAAAAAAAAAATCAAGGTATGACAACATCAACACATAAGATATGTAAGGATTTTGGAGTGTTTGTAATGCAGGCGATGATGACAGGAGCAGAGCTACTCATGGCCAGTACCTCAGTCAGAGGCAACTTCACCTCAGAAATGTTTCCTCTGGAGTTGAGAAATGCAATTCAAACGTGAGCCCAAAAATTATCACTGATCATGGGGTGGGGGGGGGGCATTTGTTGTTCCTTCTTACATCTTACGGCAACGTTTACCAACAACATCTTCATTACTCAGTCAAACAACAAGTCAAACCGAAATCACAATTTCACAAGCACATTTTTATCTCTGCAGTAGACTGGTTTGGTCTAACATTGGAAGCTCATGATACCAAAACTCATGGGAAACACATGGGTCCCCCTGACCCCCCCCCCACCCCGGTCAGACACTATCGAGCTGTATATACTCAGCTCTGGTGTCACATGCATGATTCTGTACGACGGCTCCCAATAATTTTGCTTTTTTTTGGCGGAAAATATGAGCTGGAAACGCACTGGCTCCGTCATCTGTGATGTGTGTCACCGAGATGAAAAATGCAGGATCCGAAAGGCTGGGCGGCCACAGATAATGGGTTTAATGTGAATCGGGTGTGTGATACGATAGTCATTTAGCAGAACATTTCGGTCAGGTTCAGTCGTTCACCGCGATGCTTCCAGACACAACCTAAAAAAGGCTTTTCTCCTGGCATCTTAAACATGGGGGTTTTTTTTCTCCTGAATAATGGGTGGTCAGATAAAACAGACGAAACTTAAGGATTATTCATGCATAAGCATGAAATATAATGCCTTTGCACTGCAATATTTTTAGCTGCGTGAAAATCACACATTCAACTAAAACATCCACACTTAAAACTGAGTCTTCCTTGCATCGAATGCATCCAAAAATGAATACACGAGTTTTTGGAAATCGTGCCCAACCAGCACTGGAGATGTTGTTCTGCTGGCATCAGACTTCAAAGAACTTCCTACCTACGTGGAACTTTGCGGTTTCGTTTGACGCCGATGTGTCATTGTGATGCATCCTCGTGTTTGTGTAGCCAGAGAGTGATCAGACCTAATCACTTTGATCACAGCACTAATATACATTTACGTTCGGACTGGAGGGATGAATGTCGTTATGCAGAGATCAGAGAAAATCGCGGTTCAAGAGATAATAGGAGTTAACGATGAGCGTAACTCGCATCTGACATTAATCAACATGATTCTGACATCTTACTTTAACTAGGCATGAATCTATATCTGGGCCAATCTGCACGCTTTGTTCCTTTAAAAAATGTATTTGAAATACTGAACGTAAGCCCAAGCCCACGACCATTTTATTGTTCAGCTTTTAATGTTAACTAGACCACTCATGATTCTTTCTTGATCAGATGGGGGGTGCCTGGGACACCGTCAAAGGCCGCCTGCAGCTTCATTGATGCCGCCCAGCTAAGCATAAACAGCATTGGCTGAAATGTGCGTGATGGAAAGAGAGAGACGTTCTGAGACACAAGAAAGCGAGAGAGAAGAGAGAATCATTTCCTTCATCCCCTGCATGATTCTTCTTAAGGTTTAATTGAGGGTACACACTTATGTATTTGTTTGACTGCAGTGCCATTCATTCTCTGAGTATCGCTTCTCTGATTTAAATTATCTTTATATATCCATGTGGCAGGCCCATTTCAAACATCCTGTATTCATGTACTGGGCTTTTACTCTGCTGTTTCCACAATTTTGCAAATTCCCTCTAGATTTGATCCATTACAAATACATTGTACAGCTACAGAAAAAATGTTGGTACTCATTCCACACGCATGCAGTAATGAGTCTTGGTGTCAGTATTTCCTGTATTCAGCAAGCACAGAAAGTTTAAGTCTGGTAATAGAACTGTGATTGGTTTCCTAATGCAGCATAATGTAATAAGAACCAGACTCGTATTGCAGATGCGGCTTTAATCAGGAAACTCATGCCTTAAGATTACTGATGAAATAAGAAAGCGATGGCACTTCAAAAATAAGGCGAGTGACCAGCAAACAGATAATGGAATGGAAAGGCTTGAAACTGTCTGAGACCATGTTTTATGCAAATGGATTTTCGACAGCTATTTTAAATGTCTGGAGGCCAAAAGATGACAGGGGTTTGTGACAGAAAGACAGAGCGCTGAAAAGATAAGTGCTGGTGATCTGGACAAAGGCAGCACAGTCCCGCCTTGCCGTGCTCCGCAGACGTCGCCATGACACTGATTAATGATGTCATAATGACTGCACATATTTCACGGGCTGTTTGCTTCGCGGGGCAGAAGGTTCCGGAGAACCTACAAACACAAGATCAGCTAAGAGCCTAACGTGGGAAGCGTTTGCAGTCGGGGAATCAGTTTCCATCAAAAGCGCGAGCGGCACAAAATAGCACATTCTGTTTTTCGGCGTATCTGAGGTAAGGTCTGTAAGCATTGTACACAACTTCGATGGGCACAGCATTTAGCTGCAACCAAAGGACAGTTCCCTGGCCGCTGAACAGCTTTCTACGGTTCAATATGTTCAACCTTTATAGATAGATTTCACTTGATGTATTTCTTTCTCAGTTGTGATAGTAAATGTTGCGCATTTTTAAGTACCTAATAAACCTAAAATGAAAAGAATTATATTCACTATCATTGCGACATTCCTGCCTTTTATGGCTTTGAAACATTAAATGCACTTGGGGTTACACAATAACAGGAGCATGTAATTGTGTGAAATTGTGCAAAGATAGCACTCTGAAGAGCCACAAGAATCCCACAATTGGTGAGACTGTAAGGTTATTCTCAGTAAATTCTCAGTAATGGCACTATATTTTACTGTACACAACAGTACTGTAGGCTACATGGGTATATTTCTGGGGGGAGGGGGAATTGCTACAAAAAGTAACAAATGATCCCTTGTCGAGAAAAAGAAAATACGATTTAAATAACCCTTGCAACCCTGCCCAAAATGGAGTGGGAAAATGAATGAATTTGAAAGAAAATGGATGGATTTGAAAGAAAAAGTGTAATTCATAAGAAATGTAATTATTTCTCACCCAGTATTTAGTAGACAAGATCATTTCTTTGTAAGTCAAGTACATGAACCAAAATCAGGTTAAAACAAAACAGCTCAAAGACACAGAAAATAATTTCTGCCATATATACGAAAATGCCCCCCAAAATTAAATTATTGCATGGCATAAAAATACAGTTATGTACTATAGAAGTGCTGAAATATTTACTGGTAAACATAATAGATAGTATTTAGTTTTGTGTTTTCACAATGCAGTGTCAAAGTATGTCTGTCAGTCATTAATGTGTATAATCTGAGATACCCTGTGCAAAAATAAACACGTAAAGCTGCAGTTTGCACAACTATTGCATCAATATGCATCCACGATTGTTTGTTTTATTAAGCTAAAGCTTATTTTTTTTTAACAAATCAGTTATAATTTGCTATGTGACTTGGAATTCTGTAATGAATTATTATTTTATGTTAACAAAGTCTGGATTTCATCCTGTGAAACACGATATAGCTTTAAAAAAATATAAATATTTCACTGGAGCATTGAAACTAGTTTCTGAAAAACAATATACCCAATTTCATCTGAACAGTCATTAACTGAAGCATTCAGTCTAGGTCCTCTTAGTGACTAAATAGTGAATGCAAATGTGATTCAATCATGCATCTGGAAGGTCTTTTAATCATGTGAAAACAGCTGACATTGAACCGTTTTCTTATTTATATAATAGGGAAAAAAACTAAAGTAGTCAAGGCACCAGCGTACATACAGGGGGAAAAATGAGACCCAGTATTTGAAAAAAACTTTCTAGCAATAATGGTCTGTGTACGTGAGTATAATTAAAGATAGTGATGATAATGGCAATGAAAGCGATGTTGAATTTTTATAAATAAAAATTAGAAAGTTGCTTTTTGATATTCACATTGTTTAATGCTAATGTAAATACTTCCTACTAATTCATAAAGATCAATCACCAGTGACAAGCTCCTGTGATCAGGATGCCTACCCTTACTAAAATAAATAAACAGTCTTCAGTACTGTAACACTCCTCCAAATAATGTAAATCCCATAAGCCCTTTAGAAAATATGATAATGACCTACAACTGGATGGCTTGTTACATTATACCCAAATTGAAGACGTATTCTAGTGAAAGTCCAGGTGCCTAGTAACAGCACAAACAAAATTAGAATGCGACAATGATTGCTCCCATAGATTTACCGCCAAAATTAAAGATTCTCATAATCTCAGCCCAATGTGATATTTAATGAGCTCAGTTTTATTCCTCATCGCCGGCCCTTTTTCATCTTGATTCGGAGCACGAAGCTGGAGGAACAATGACATGCAGTGGCGATGTTATATATCATAGATTATCAAACATGTGGCTGAAGTGAGCTTAATGGTATTGTACCAGTGATCCATACCAGTGATCCACAGTGATCCATACCAGTGATCCAAGGTGATCCAATATGTATTATTAAGAATTTTATTAAATTCATACAGATTTTACGGGTTATATATACATAAAATATAAAAAATGTATTGTTTTCTATATAAACCTGATATGCACAGGATCAGGTTTATAAAGAAATGGATACAGACAAACACACAGATACACACGGACACACACATACACACATACAGACACATACACAGATACACATACACACACAGATACACACAGACACACACACACATACAGACACACACACATACACACACAGATACACACGGACACACAGACCCACACATACAGGCACACACACAGATACACACAGACACACACACATGCCCACACAGGCACACACAGAAACTCAGGTTTGTAATTATATGTTTATTATGTGTGTGTGTGTGTCTGTGTGTGTGTGTGTGCGCGTGTGTGTATTTTTTTCTTTATCTATTTCTTTGAGCTAATCAGGCTCACATACAGATAAAAAAATAGAGATATAAAAATTAACAGCTGAATGGGAGCATTTGCCAAACAGCGATAGCTGGGTTTGGTGTATCTGTGATGATGCAGGTGTGCAGTGAAGGGGAACTCCGCACTGGCCGACGCGGCTCTGTGATGATGCAGGTGTGCAGTGAAGGGGAACTCCGCACTGGCCGACGCAGGTCTGTCAGCCGCCGGGGTCTGTCTGCGTCTACTTGGCCCCCATGTGCCGAGAGATGGTCAAAGATACAGCACTGAATTCCACGGGGCCACGAAAACAAGACAGAGGTCTCTTGTCAAATTACCCAAGCTTTTGAAATGAAGGCTTGGAGTACGAACACCTTTGAAATGTAAAATACATTTTTTTCCCTCTGCGGTTGACACTAACAGCGTAAGTTTGAATGTTGCCCTGCAGATAACCTGAGCATAATTGGATCCTTAAAGACTTTTTCAGATAAAACAGCTTTTTTGGGGGGTATTATTATTATTATTATTATTATTATTATTATAACCTCAGAGCTGATATCCATACATGGTTATTTCGCCGTGGTGCTATTACATGTTCTGTTACAGCATCCACCCACTGTCAAAGCCCCCAGCCCCCGCCACACTCGCTCCCCCTCCCCAGGTTTGGACAAGGTGATACCAGGACCACAGGGATCTTCCTGTCAGCCTGAGAGCAGATAAGCGGCTTCTCCAGTCCCCCACTGCGAGCCGTCCAATCCCCGTGCGTGTTTGTCTAGTAGTTCTGCTGCATGATAGATAGGTAGCTCTCAAGAAAAAGGGCAAAAAGCTCTCCCCCCACCTGCAAATGCGGGCTTTGCTAAACCTGAGACATCCACCCCTGTAGACTCCAGCAACAGCCGTGAAAAGAGTGCTGGAATGTTTTCAATGACATACCTGACAGTTTAGGCAAAGTTTACGCGTTCCAGGCTCCGTGACATTCATAACAAACACACATTTTTTCATTCATGGAAGGAGTCTTTCTTTTGAGGGGGGTGGGGTGTCCAGGAATTTTCTGTATTATAAACATGTCCTGCATGAGCTCCCCCTGATCTCCGCCCCCCAGGTCATTTATATTAAAAACATTTTGGAATCACAAAGAATCTGGCTGCTAACTACATTGTGTCTATTATACAAGAAAAGCAGTGAAATATTAAAACTAGTGTAAATGTCTGTAACGTCACAGAATGCAAACAGAGGTATTTCTTCTGATATTTTCACTGGCTCCTTTGCATCTTCTAATTAAATGAGCTTTAGGCGATGGCCTTCGTTGCCTACAGGGCAGGCTGGCCCTGGAAATTACTGCATATTTTTATCTCATAATCACTTAAATTTGGCATCAGGGTGGTTAGATGCCCATTGTCGCACACCAACGAGCCCAAATTGTTCTGTGATTGCATACTAAAAAAGTCTAATTATAAAAATTCTAACTGTAAAACTTGATCCCTAACAATGCTACAATGCTGCAAATATAATGCTCGCGCTCGCTACAAAGTGACATGACCAGGCCGATTGCGGCCTTTATTCCCCAGGCGAAACTACGTCCAAATTGCATGTAATTCATAATGCTGCTTTCTCCAGATTGATAATAGGTGAAGTGGGTAAGTTTGATAGATTGTCATATGAGTGTGCGTCACCATGCCTATAAAAAAGCGGTTTGCAGCTAACACACTAGCGGAGATGCCCCTAGCAAGCCTTAGCACGCCCTTAGCACTAAGCGATGGCTGATGTGATTTATGGAAGGAAGTGATGCAGGAACTCATCATCATTATCATCGTCATCATCATCATCATCGTCATCATCGTCATCATTATCATCGTCATCATCATCATCATCGTCATCGTCGTCGTCATCATCATCATCGTCGTCATCATCATCATCGTCATTGTCATCATCATCATCATCATCATCACCATTATCAGGGCTGCCAGCTCTCAGGCATCCAGCGTGACGCTCAAGCTTTCAGACACGCAATCTTACGGCAAATCTGTATTATTCCATTATAAACCTAAAATTAGCTACATCAACGTCGTCGAGCAGTTTGCAGACCCTACATTTACGAAGTAATAAAACTGTGACACACGTGTAAATGCAGGTGCAGACTTGCCTGAAAATCTCACTCCAGCCAACTGACCAAAATCAGCACCCTTGTATTATTATCATAACGACTACAGCAAGACATAAGGTGCCGCTGTCGCTGAGCACCGACGCCCTTTAGCGCAACTGTGGGCTTTATGGTTACGCAGCAGCTTCAGGTCACAGAAAACTTGGAATATGAAAAAAAATAATAATTAATTCAAATGAAAAAATCGGCCACAAAACCTACTGAAACATGAACCATTTTTATTCACAAACAGTGGAGCAAATTAATAATGCTTAATAGACTCTGCCAGGCATTCCAGCGAGTATGAATGTTTCCATTAGGAAGTAAAGGAGGTTTTAAGAAGGAAGGATCTTTTTTGAGAGAGATGGCGAGTCTTTTGTTTCATTTTTCTCTTTTTAACCATGATAGTTTGGATGAGCGTTGATTCATGTCAGGGTTTCACACACACACACACACACACACATACCTACAGTATGGGCAATTTGGCAACCTCAATTAGCCTTAACGTGTTTTTGGACTGTGGGGGGAGGGGGGACCCAAGAAACTGAAAGAAACCCCATGATGACATGGGGAGAACATGCAAACTCCACACGCATGGAGTCATGGTGGAGACTCGAACCCGGGTCCCAGAGGTGTGACGCCACAGTGCAGACCATCATGCTGCTCGGATTTTTATAGTTGCTATAATAATAATAATAATAATAATAATAATAATCGTCCTATATAATGCATATTAATTTCATATAACATTCCTTAGTTAGGAATTATTTAATTCCATATTGATCTAATTATTATTAAAACTTTTATTTAGCTTTATATTTTATCTATTCTCATTTGCAAGTGTCTTTGTTGAAATACATATCTATGCAATCACGGGTTTATTAAGCATTTTTTTTTTTCCCAAATGATTTTTCTTGGTATTTCCGAGTTTGCTCTGTTTCCTTTATTTCCTGCAGTTTGCTGTATTGCATAAATTTAAAAGCTAAATATATTTAAGGCTTAACCCAACGTCCAGTGTTACTTAACCACAAATGAGACATCTAAAGCATGGTGGACATAAACAAAAGCTATAGCACCAACAAAACAAATAACACATTTATATTTAGTGTTAAAAAAAATTAATCGTCTGTTTTTGTTGTTCCTCACTTTCTACCTCCTAGCTGAGCTGGACCTGGCGTCTCGCAGTGCCTCTAGAGCAGGCGTCTTGCAGTGCCTCGTGCAGGCGTCCCGCAGTGCCTCATGCAGGCGTCTTGCAGTGCCTCTAGCGTAGGCCTCTCGCAGTGCCTCTCGTGCAGGCGTCTCGCAGTGCCTCTCGCACAGGCAGTTACCATGAGAGCAGGCAGAGAGCTTCTGCAGGCCTGCCATTTTATTTACACAGCACAGGTCAAGCAGTGTCATGCAATAACGCTGAAGCTGGCTGCACGGGGGCCACAGCCTTAATGGCCGGCATCTGCTGGCCTGCCTCTACCGCAGTAAAGGCTAAGCGTCTAACATGCAGTGTGCGGTATCACAGAGCCTCAGATCAGTCCGAATCGGCCCATTCCTTTACTTTCATTACTAGAAAATACCAGGGAGGGAAAAAAATGTATTTTACAGGGAAAATACCTGGTATAGTAAAATACTAGGGCCACCATGTAGAGTCTCGGGTCGTACATATACTGAATGAGGGCTCCTTTAGCTAACAAGCCCCCTTACACCCCGTGTGGCGCCCCACACATTCACTGCACATCAAGACCGCAGCCATGGAGTCACTAAGGCCGTATTTTATGGGGGACAATGTGAGCACATCTGAATATCTGGAGAGATGTGTCCCATCCGACTTGCTGCACATCCTTTTACAACATTGTCCTTGCCTTCTGTTCTTATCGTCTATTTTGCAGTCATTTTATTGTCATTCTTATTTTTATTTTATTTATTCTAGCCTTTTGTACTGTTTTGTTTTTCTTGTACTATTCTTTTCTTTTCAAGCATCCTGGAAGAATGTGGAAAAGCACTCCCCAACACAGGTGTGCAGTAAACGTGTGCGTGTGTGGAACACAAAGCCTGAAAAGCTGGAGTTGTGCGTGTGAGCAGCCAGTCCTCGTCGGCGTCGGTCCGATTCGCCCGTTCTCCGGGGTAGAAAGCGAGAAGGATACCTTCGCCGAGCTGGGCTGTCGGGGCACTCCACTTTTAGCGCGCTATCGCCACGGCGAAACGTGGATGGATGCGACGAGTCGGCAGTGGAGCGGCTCAGAGGGCAAAAATATCCCATCGCATTTCTCCAGGGGCGGGCGAGGCCTTGGAGGGGAGCGTGTGACCCTAACCGGGCTCAGTGTGAGAGTCCTTCCCTCACAGCTTATTTTGGCGACTCAAAATAGCCTGGGAAAGGAACTAGGATGCAAAAAAATCAATAATTGGATGTGCTTTAGAAAGCCAGCGAATTACCATTGATAGAGTGCCTCCTGCTGGCTCTGCGCTGTACAGCACAGGACACATAGCAGCGTTAAGGTGCAGCAATGAGGCTCCCGTCTCATTTATTAGGCATTGTTAGGTTCCCATGCCGCCCGCGTGCTTTAGCCACAGAGTCATTCGTGGCTCACACTACAGTAAACGACTGCCATTTGTAAATCTATTCTGTCCTCGCGGCATCTGGGTCACCTGCGGTGTCATTCTGGCGAGGTTTAAAGACCCATCTTTGCAGATTGATCGTTGACAATCCTTTTAAACGTGGGTCCGGGCTTGCAGAGCCATTGACCAGCGTAACCTTGCTGTAAGCTGATAATATTGAAGACGGGGGGGAGAATGGCTGTGCAGAGGCTCAGAGCGGCGTTATACTGGGCTGCCGGGGTCTGAGGCATCTCACCTGGCAGGTGCTAATTACCAAAAAAACAACATATAAAATGTGTAAATCTACAGCAAGGTGTGACTTTGTTTTTATAAAATTAATTTTGATAGTGTTAACGAGATTATTTCCAGTTTTAAAATATAACGTAGCATGAAGTTTGTATCAGAGCAGCCAGAAACCTCTGTGCTACATTAGAGTCTAGAGTCATTTTATTTTTATTGTTATTTAAATTTTATTAATTTTAACCTTTTATACTATTTTGTATTTCTTTTCAAGCACAGTCCTGGAAGCATGTGGAAAGAGTATTTCCCTACACAGGTGTACAGTAAATGTTTGCGTTAGCTGGAGTCGCGCGCATTATATTATTATAACGACTACAGCTAGTGCTTGCTGGCGTTTGTCGGATTGCTGCGTTCCATGGCGGAGAAAGTGATTAAGGTACCTTCATGGAGCTCGGCTGTTGGGTTACTTAGTAAAATACTGGGGGGGTCCATATAGAGCCTCATGCCGTATGTACACTGAAGGAGGACGCGAGAAGCGGGTTGGGAAACACCATGTTGGATTGCGTGAAGATCTTTGCTCCGAAGCCTTCAGTGACCCCAGCTGTCACATCCCGCGTGCTACAGCGAGTGCCGTCACCGCTTTCAGATTTCGAGCGTTTTTCTCTCTCGCCTCTCCAGCCACCCGACCCACGCCGCCGCTTTGACAAGCTCCTCTCCTCTCACTGTACGTGTTTGCTGACCTTGACAGATCCCCGGCTCCGCCTGACCACGCGGATATGTAACACTGCACTTTCCCGTATCTTTTGGCAGGACCGTTTTGTTATGGCGCCCAGGAACTTCTGCTTACAAATGTTAGGGTACCTTGTGCTGATCATGACATTGTAAGAGCCTGTTTTCTGTATCAGTGGCTCTCGAAAGGATGTTCACAGAGCTACAGTTCTTGAGTTATGGACAAAGAACACTTTAACTCATAATCTGCGTGGAAAAACATTTTATTTACATATGCATATTTTAATTAATCGGCCTCCTGACAACTTATTATTCCTGAGAGCATCTCCTGTGCTTTGGGGTTAAACAGCCTGCAAGATCTTTGATCTTTGATGCGCTTCTGATGTGGTACAGTAGACAGCAGCATCCTGCATGCAGTGAACAATCAAGCTAAATCATATAAATGAAAAAGTATGAATGGGGAGGCCAGTGTCGGGAAGCTGCGGCGTCATAAACACGCCCCGTCGCATCAGTCATAAACACGCCCCGTCGCATCAGTCATAAACACGCCCCGTCGCATCAGTCACTCACGGCGGCGGAAGCCTGAGTTTCCCATTACACACTTGAGTCTCCTTTTTGAGTTAAAATAGCAGTTTGTGAAGTGGGTATTCAGATGTGAATGGCACAGAAATGCAGTGAGGAAATGCAGTGAGGAAATGCAGTGAGGAAATGCAGTGAGCGCTACAGATACATTTAGGCACAATTTGCATGTAACTGCAGAGGTCAGCATCTGCCATTATGGTGAATGGCGCTAACGTACGGATGTGACACTCTTTTAAAACGAACTTTACGCTTCAGTAGTAAAATCTTTCCATACAGTCCTCATTCTGTGGTCATAATTGATATGTTTAATGCTACAGCACTAAAAATTAATTGCCATCATGGGCACATTATTAAAATCCTTTTTCATTCCAGGAGAAATTACGACGATCAAAGCATTTTTCCAACTTTATTTTTTTAACTGATTTTAATTTTTAAAGCATGGAGTGATGATCAAATTCACATCTTGGTTTACAACTGTCTATAATTTCAACTGCTTGTAATTATCCCATCGCCTTCAATTTAATCATTTAAGTGGTTTCAATTGGAAGTTAAAATGACTTGAATTAGTGTGTTGATTGTCTATGCACTTGTATCAGGCATAAAACATCAGTGGCTCTTTATGGCAGAGAACATAAGTTTTTGGATTTTGTCGTACTTCTTTCGTTAGCATTGTGGAGACTGCATTCCAGAGGTTAAGGTTTAACAGTCTTTAAACTGCTAAATGCTATTGCAGCTTAATGAATGTATTACTGACAGACACAGGGTATTGACAGAGGGAACAACCAGTAATTCAGAATGTCTTCAGAAATGCCTTTAAAATATTTATTTGCCCCATGCTATTTGGATTTAAATTTGCATGGAAAAATGTTGTGACAAACCTAAACTATAGCATCTATTGAACAGTGACCCCTGCTAACATTACCACACGGGGGTGTAGTGGTTAAAAGCAAGCCTATTTAAGGGCAAGGAGAGGTCCTACAATGATAACATACTCGCCTATAGCAACAACGTGTCACTTTGTAGAAGATCACCTGCTAATCAACTGTATGATTGATGAACTAGCTTACATACATGAAGTGATACATGTTGTTTGAAAATTGCAGTGTGGACGTTTACTGGATTAGCACAGGGGGAAGCCTTGATCCAAGTATGGGGCGGAAAACATCCAGTGACTGAAAGCATCTATTGAGACTGCTTAATTTAAAATAGTCCAAGCATCATATATGAGGGAAAGATTTATCACTGTCAAATTAACAATGTTGGTGACTCCATATTTAGTAGCATAATGTAGCATGTGAAACTGTGTAGCACCTCGACACTGGAACGTAGAATGAAAACATTCAAGCAGAGTTTAGGCTCCATGATGGTGGTACTGGGTGGCACGTCTCAGAAGTTCTTTATGCATTTACTGCATCGGCTGTTTTTCAATTCTAAACAAATAAATAATGTGAACTTGATTTAACAATGATTAAGGATCACAGATTAAGGAAACATTTTATTATTATGTTTGCCCAAAGGCACGTAAGAAGAGCGTGTAGAGAACAATATTATTGTTGTTGTAGTCGTCATTATTATATATATTATATATTATATATTATAAAGTGTGAATAAAACAGTATCACACTCTATCCCCCTACACCTTTACTAGAATACATGGTTAAGGCTGCTGTATTTTATAAATTGGTATTATACTTATGTTAGGGAAATGTCAACAAGATGTAAAACAGCCATTTTTTACCCAGATTTTGCAATCGAATCCTTACTGCGGAACTATAGTCACGATTAGTTAAGTGTAATGTATGTTTTCAATATATAGCTTAGTACATCTACAACCTGCAAAATGTATGTTTACACATGCTAATCAACTCAATTAGATTTCAAAGACGTACTCTCTAAATTTTTAAATTGCTGAGGAAACTTGACCTAATTTCTTGAAAGCGCTGTTAAACATGAAAAGGAGAAAGCTGCTTTGAAGTGCTGAAATAGGTGCATGAACTCTCACCAATTCCTTCAGCAGGAGTCGAATTGTCAGACGTAGGTCCTGTTTATGAAGCATTACGGCTCACAGTGCAACTGAAAATGAGTAAACCCCACATCTGTTTTTGACATATCTTATACTTTGAAGGATTCCTACATGTTAATAATAATAATAACAATAATAATAATATTAATAATACACTTTATTTATAAACTCAAAAATGCTCACAACAGAAAGTAAACAGGTATGACAAGCTACAAAAACACTTTATGGATAAGGGAAGTTATATTGCTTGAGCAAACGTAAAGGTTTTCAGTTTGAAATGGGAGACTTTGTTCAAGTGACCAATGACAGTATGGAGGGAGATCCAGAGTCAGGAGCTAAGCGGACAAAAGGCACAGTCACCATAGAGATGGAGTTTGGATGAAGGGATGCAGAGGGAACCAGGGGAGGGGGTTTTAAGACTGCGGGGGGGCTCGTAGGGGAGAAGCTAATCAGAGAGATATGATGGAGTTTGGTTGTTAAGAACTTTGAATATTAGAAGTATATACGTGTGTATATTAATGGTTAGAATAACAGAGATACAGCTGTACACAAAAAAAAAGATCTTCCCATGCATAATGATCTCTCTGATTCTTATTGTTATACACATTTTACCCATATCTGGAATTAGTTGTAAAGGGATGCATTAATTGCAATGTATGTTAAGTGATTTAGCTTCTAAAGCCGGCACAGATTAATTGGTTGTACAGTCTCCTTGTTGCACATCGTTTAGGCTGTTACCATGGAAGCGCCTCTTCACTACCCTGTTGAAGTTTTCCGAAGCACATCAATAAATGAGAGAGGCAGTAGCTCAAGTGTCTGTGTAGCTACTTCAGCTGGTTTCCATAATACTTTGGGAGAAAAAAAAAAAGACGTAGGAGGTCAAACGGTTTCTGTGCATCTGCCGCTGACAGTCAGTAGGTTTGCCCTTCAGCATTGAGGAAATGTTATTTTCAGAGGAAATGCACAGATGTCAGGCGATATACATGACAAAAGCTGGCTGCGTTCCAGCAGCCCCCAAGCCTGCTCTGTTTATTTCCTCAGCAGATGCTTTTGTCTGACCTGTCTAACGGCATTAGATGAGGTATTTTACACAGAGCCGTGCAGGTTCTTTACTTGATAGTGCAGCCTCATCTTCACGGTTCCGGGTTCTGATGGAGTGCGCCGGTGATCAAGCAGGTAGGTGAGCACCGCAAACCGAAGGTCAACGCAGAGAGAACTTCCGAGCTTGTGAGGGAAAGAGAACCATCTAGCCAAATAATGCATGTACACTGGACTTCTGTTGGCCAAGTGATGTTAGAGGACTAAAATATGGAGAGAGATCATTGTTTTCTCTCTCTGTTTTATTTTCCATCTCGTTCTTCTTATTGCTCAGTGAAGCATTTATGGCTGATACCATTCTAGGGAACCCAATTAGCCTGAGACTAGCTGACACTTGCACAAACATTTTCGATATAGAAGATCTTAATAAACAGTCCAATTCTTGCAGCCAGCTCTTTCTGTGCCCTTCTACTAATAAACAACACCATAAAAGCACCTAAAGAGCTCTTGAACTGGAACAAAAAGCAATATTTGGTGTGTTACTGCAATAGCATAAATATACTGTCAATGGCACCAAGCAGACATACTGGCATTTTCTCTCTATTACAATGATGACCAGCAAGCAGGTAATTACTGATCATTTGACCTGTCAAAGTCATCGCGTCTAATCTGTCACTCATCATTAAACAAAAATTCAATTTAGCAAGCAGATTTTATCTCACCTAAAATGATTGAGTCACGGATTTTAGAATAAAAGAACATATAATGAAATTATTTTTTGCTGTTTAGGTAAACAGACATTAAACTATGGAACATCTCAATCTGCAGTCGTCACCCTTCAAACGAAAATATGTGACCATTTTACGACTAAGGTACCAATTCCCATGGAATGAAAACTAATAATAAAACTCTCCGGTTTAAGACTCTATATTCCCAACCTGAAGAGTTACGGGGTGTGCAGGAGTTTTTAAATAGTCCCTGATCAGCAGTACACTTTGTCATTTCGGGGATATATACAGAAAGGAATAAGCCAAGAATAAATAAATAAACCTGCATTTATTGTAGAAATTATTGCATTTAATGCAATTAAAAATGTTATTTGTTTGCAATCAGTGCACATTAATAAGCTGTATCCTTCACGTTAATGAAATCACGTCAGTTGAGGGGGCGTCGTGGAAGCGTGAGGACTGCTGCACGGCAGATTAGCGGTAATGAGCTTGTCTGGGTAGAGTGGTTTAAGGGCTCCGAAAGGTCCCTCCCACGTCTGCTCGTCGCAGCTAGTAAACAGCACTCCTTCCATTCAAGGGACTCGAGGATGGAGAAGAAAAAATCCTCAGCCAAACACATATAATGCTGGCGATTTTGGCCCCCGTCCGCCACGAGTGGCTAAAGTCGACGGGAGAGTGGAATTGCCAGTGGTCGCGCGGCACTTAGCGTAGCGCCGGACGGAGAGCGACTGGCAGTTCGCATCGCTGCTAGCTACTGTTGTCCGCTATGACTCAGGTAGGTCAAAACATAGCAGACGAGTCTGAGTCTGGAACCCCACCCAAGGATGTCCTACATTACAATGTCTAAATGGTTTATCATCTAAAGAACTTTCCTAAAATGCATGTGACCTCTGGAAGACAGCCATGATACCTACACTAACGTATGGAAGATACTTCCTGCTTAAGTTCAGCTTCACATTTGCTATTGGATATTACATAATTTAAAAAGAGATACAATTCTTTCATGAACTCTTCTTAAATCTGGCTTAATATTTTAATTAAACATTCTTTTTTATTAAAACAAAAGAGTAAGCATAAAGGAGAAGACTCATTACAATCACATAAAAGGTACTCCTGAGTATGAACTGACTGATTGTTTTCATTATTGCTGTGTATGGCCCATAATACTATTAAGGTATTAAAGGCCAAAGTACTTTGATGACAAATGGAGAAGGATTGTTCCAGACTCCAGATGGAGCAGAAAATAGCAAAGAATAAAACTGAAGGCAGTCTACGTGTGACTGGCTCGACTCGGCTTCTCAGCTATGATGACGGATATAAGGAGGAGGACCTTATACATCCATATGAGGTTTTCACTGGGTCAAGAGAAATCAGTTCTTTGTTTTTTTTTTTTTCTTGGGGGTCTGAAGCTGAAATGTATGCTGATTACATTTCCAGGGCGCAGCACTTTGGTGTGTTGAAAAATGTAATTTAGTGCTGAATATTGTTATATTAAGTCCGTAGTTTAATAATAGTAAGGGGTGGGGGATTTATAATCGAAGCCCCCTCCCCCCTGCACATTAATCTCCCCTGATCCCACATAAAAACATACTCACAGAGCCTGGGACAAACGACATAAGGCCAGTGATATGCAAGGACGCTCCTGGTTTGTTTATCACTCTGTTCATGTCGTGAGATCACAGCTGGCAGGTGGGAGCAGGGCTGATGGGGACTGCGGGAGAGGTCACATGGGGCAGCCGTAAGGGGCGTGTCTTAATGGATGCTAATGCAGGAAGTGTGTGAGTGAGAAGGCGGGGTGCTCACACTGCACCCTGTGTCACTCCCCTGCCTTCACCATGCTGACAGCGCAGCTCACACAGGAGGCCATTCAGTATTGTATGTACACCGAAATGATACGGCTGTAACGTACAGCAGGAAAATAATCATAAAGCGATTGATTTTCCTTGCATTCTGGCAAGTGAAACCTCTCCATTTGGAAAGAAACAGCTCAAGACGCGGTTTTTCAACGTGAGTCAATGTGCAAAACAGAGAAAATTGATATTTATCAAACATTAAATATCACTTGCTCTCTTTACCACAGTATTTGTAAAAGTTCTCAAATACACCAAGAGGTTGTCGACAAAACAAGGCCGTAAGACTGCATTACTGCAAAACAAACGCAGGCAAAGTGTCCGCGTGCCTTATCTGGCTACAGACAATCTCCAAGTGGAAATATGCCGTGTTCCAAATGCACCCCCTCCACTCCTGTACATATACATCATCTCCCTCCTGATGATCCTACACAAATCTCCCTGGAGGCCTTCCAGAAGGCTGCGTGGACGTGGAGACAACAGGTCTCAGTGGTTCTCCAACCTCTGACAATTTTACCACCCACAGTGGCAACAAGCCTCCCTTCAGGCAATGATACAGGGGGCAACTTTACTCGGGCACTTTCCCATCAAGAAAGGGCAACAAATTTTTATGTGGACAATTTTGATCTCAGTGGGCAACTTTTTCAGATCTTCCAATCAGAATGCTAGCAACCAATCATGTGACCAACTTGGAGCTTCAGCGTCTGTGTTTCCAGTGTCTATCTCCCTAGCAATTGATTTGCTCTTGCCAACTGTTGGTTGCCTTGATTAGCTGCCTTGTGTCTCGCCTGGTTGCCCATTCCCAGAAACCAAAAAAGTTGCCCTATGTATCACCTTTATTCCCCAATTAGGCCCTGCTGACTGCAAGGCCCCGATTCTGTTCATTTGCTGCCAAAAGGCATTTTCTAGAATGGGAGTAAGCAAGTTGGACAATGGACTTGCCGTCTCCGGGAAGGACTGAAGAGTGCAGGGCTCTTTGAACGTGAACTTTTGACTGAAAGAGGGGATTGGCATTTCATGAGATGTTAAATATTTCAGTTTCAAATGTGCTTCTCTGCCAAGCCGGTCTTCAGGCCTCCCACGAATACCTTTTATGTTTATCGCTGGCTGATAGTTTTCAAAGTGCTCCCAGGACACACGCAGGGTGGGCTAGCGAAGGGGCATCACTCCTGTTTTTCTCTCTACACCCCCCTCCCCCTCTTTTTTGAAATACTCCCTCATTTCTTCCACTTTCACAGGCAATCCGGGGTGGGGGTCGGGGGCTCTCTTGTGGAGGGAAAAATATAAGAACTCTGACGGAAAATAAAACGGGTCTATCTGATGGCCCGGTGTGCTGAAAACCCAGCAGGATCTGCGGAGTAATCACAGAGAGGCGGAGCAAAGATCTGTCATAGCGGGCATGAGAAGAGGGTGGGTGGAGGCGGGTTGGGGGAATAACCCAGGATGGGGCGTCCATCTCAACCCATCTCAGGGGACCAACCCATCACAGGGCACACTCACACACCAGTTACTAACACACCAGTCACTCACACATGCACAGAAATATAACGTTCCAGCAAATTTAACAAAGCAGATTTTTTAAATATATATATTTGTTTGTTTGTTTACAGTAGATTAGGCTAGTACAATGCTTTACTCTCAGAGAGTACACACTGTACAATCTCTGCTGTAAAGAAAGCTTTAAAACTGTACCCAGACCTATAAAATATGATCTTATTACATTTGTTTTCATTGCGCCCATTTCATTTGAACCCTCCGGGATAGACTATGTACCCCTGAGACCCTGAATCGGACAAGCGGTTTCAAAAAATGGATGAATGGTTGGACATTTGTTTTCATCTATTCATTGGATTTTATTTTAACTTCAGAAAAGCATTCCGAATGCCCTGTCAGATTTGGACCCTAGTTACAGTTTAGACTGAAGATGTACTATTTTAATCTTGGTTTACCTGGATGATTTTAGCCTAGGAGACTTTAAATAACACTACTGGCATGTACTGCAGTATGCACAGGGACATCATGATTTTGCAGAGTTTGATGTGTCCCTGGGTCAACCAGGGGGAGGGGCTTGTGTTTCTCTTCTTTAACCAGTCACAGCCTTCATTATATGACATCACTACATTGGCCCATTTGTTCTGATTTTCACACTCAAGGCTTCCAGCCGTCAAGACAGCAGGCAAGGAGTGGTGTGTGGCTCCACAGGCTCCGCCTCTGTGATTGTGATGTCATGGATGATGGTTCGAGCCTTATCGTTGTTGTCGCTTTTACTGTCACGCACCCTTGCATTGCTCCATACGACCTTTGCATCAAGCATATCCCTATGTTTACTATCTTAAGCAAAGGCAAAATGCACGTAAAACTGGCACTTTAGAAATCCATGCACCTTGTCACTTAACAGAAAACATTGCTGGTAATAATGCAGTGATGTCATACAATGGCGATTGTGATTGGTTAAAGAAGTAAAACCCAAGCCCCTCTTTTGTTAACCCAGTTGTACGTTAAACTCCACAAAATCAGGACGTGTGTATGTACAGCGCAGTATGTATATTTATATATGTCTGTAGGTGTGCTATAATTTTATCCCTACCTACAGACCCAACCTAGAGGCTTTTAGTATTGTTTTTTTCCTTGTATTATTGTACAGTGACAATTATCTCTGAGTAACAGCAGGGCTTGGAAGTGTAGTTGATTCAGAATCTAGTTTGTAGGCTTAGCTTAGTTTAGCTTAGCTAATGTAATTGCTGGGGTTTTCTCAGGGTCGCCAGAATGGTCACTCGCTGGTGTGCAGAGCAGCTGGTGTCTTCTTTCTAGGTTTGTCATGAGTATTTTCATTTTCTGTTCCAGCCCCAGCTCAGGGTGTTCCGTTTCAAACTGTTTGTGAAACCCAATAAATGTGTTTTTACCTGAATGCCTAGTCACAACAATCCATATCCATATGGTACAATTTAAAGCAGGGGTGGCCAATCTTATCCGCAAAGGGCCGGTGTGTATGCGGGTTTTCTGTAGTTGACTGTGCAGTATCATTTAGAACTGCAATGTACATTATTGCAAGTATTGCAGCTGGTAAAATGCACTGGGGTTAATGTAATAAGTGATAATTAGACAAATGGTGAGGTTCAGCAAGAACGCCCATCCTAAATTTCTGCAAACACTACTGGAGCTGACTTGCAGTTACACTATTCAATACTGTACTTCTGTAATAATCATTTTTAAGCAGATGAGTGTGTTTTGTTATTTGTTTGAATTTCTGAGCCAATAGTCAACTCAAAAATATCATAAGTGAGACTGAATTGAAAATGTGGATCCAGGGACGATGATAAAACCCAGATCTCCTTCTGCCTGACATCTGGACTGTATGAGCATATATGATGGGAATTACGAATTCTCTTTCACTATACTTATCTATTCTAGTTTCTGAATGCATGTAATATTTTACATCATCTCCATTTAAACACAATGCAAGTGATATTCAGTTTTGTTATTTCATCTTGTGTGAGTTCAGCAAAGGCCTTTTGAATAAATGAAGTTTTAAATTCCCATGGAGGGGTCAGGTGGAGATGAACCAATCAAAAAGGCAATTTGAAAAGCCCGCGTAAGCAAAAAAATCAATTTTTTGAATTATCTACATATTTCATTGCTTATTTAATTACAAGCAGCATGACCTATGAAGCATGATTTGCAAGTCAAAAAATAGACATACTGTACTATAGGAGGAACATCACCTTAGTGCCGCAGGCAGTCAGACAGGCAGTCAGACAGACAGACAGACAGGCAGTCAGACAGACAGGCAGGCAGTCAGACAGGCAGTCAGACAGACAGACAGGCAGTCAGTCAGACAGACAGACACAGACAGTCAGACAGACAGGCAGTCAGACAGACACAGAGAGACAGACAGACAGACAGGCAGGCAGTCAGACAGAAAGACAGGCAGGCAGTCAGACAGACAGGCAGTCAGACAGGCAGGCAGTCAGACAGACAGACAGGCAGGAAGGCAGACAGTCAGACAGACACAGAGAGACAGACAGACAGACAGATGATTACATAGAGCTGCAAGTCTTGCAATGTTTAGAGAAGCGCTAGTTTGTTTTACCTGTCTTTCACATCTCTGTTGGCAAAAAAAAAACTTAAGTTTGACAGGCAAGCTGAAAGTCTAAGGTTAATTGGGCTTTAAAATATGCATGTAAGGACACGGTATTTGCAAATTGCTACCCTTTTTATATTTAATAAATTATCATTATTAATGAATTACTGTACTGTAATTTCTGAGGAGCATATGCAGGAATAGTTCTTGGCTGGTTGGTATTATGTCCCCTGAGTATTTGTTTTTATTTTATTTCATTTTTCTACATTATGTGGCCACAGTTTGCTTAAGGGTGTTGGGTCCTGAGATAAAATGCTTCATAGCCTGAGTAAATATGTGTAAGTAGAAGTTTAAATTTTAATGGAGGAGCTGCATTAGATGTGAAACATGAGCAAAGTAAAAATCACATTTGCATACAAGTCCATGACAGAGGGCATCTTATGAGAAATAACACTATATACTGTACATTCCTAAATGGATGTCAGCAAATGGTTAACAAAACCTGTATTAATTTCCATACACCACTGATGTCATACAGCTGATTGTGAATGTAGGGTGTGGTAGGGGGGCGGGGGGCGGGGGGGCAAGGACAGTTCAAGTTCAAATTCCCCAATCTCTGCTAATCCTCTGGGGAGTTGCGGTAGGTACGAGCAGCTTGGCACACAATAAGCTACAATCTGAATATTTGTTCATTTCAAGATAGTCCGTTTGCTCCAAAGCTCATGTGAAAATTCACTGTGCCCACAGAAGATGTTGCTAAAATGCATAATAAATTATGACAATGTGATTGGTCCAATTTGCAAAGTAAGCACAGGCAGAAATAAAAATCAAGATCAAAATGAGAGAAAAAGAATCAAGACACATAAAATGTAACATTGCGCAAACACAGATAAGCGCACACAAACACACGGCAACAGAAACTCACAGAGACTCAAACAAACTTACGCAGATACAGAAAACCTAACACATGCAAACACAGGTAAACGCACATAAACATAGGCAATCACAGAGAAGCACACACAAACACACATAGACAAACACATGCGACCTCACATGAATCTATGCAAACACAAATGCCTACAAACATACTCAACCTCAGACACACATAAACGTATGCAAATATAGGCAAACATACACATGACAAATGCACAAACATACGACAACACACACAAGCAAACATAAAGTCACACAAGCATGCAAACACACACAAACGTACACCAACACGCAGAAACGTATAGAAACACAGACACACACATAAAGAGTGTGGCTTTGCAGGATGGTAGGACTTGTTATTGCTACATGTAGAAAAGCAGGCTACCTTGCAGATGCCCTTGACTGCTTTGCATTTATGGTCCATGGGGGCACGGTTGAATCTATACTCTTGCTGTGCTCTGAAAGGGAAGAATCAGAATTATTAATATTTAATTTTAGACTTTTATTTTGAATTTTTTGGTTTATGGGAAGGTAAATAGAAATGCTATGTCTAATACTCGGATCACAAGAACATCTGAATATCTGAATATATACTACAAATACAGAATTTCATTTATATAATCTTCTTTGTCATGTTTAAAGCTAGGATGGATATTCGTAAACTGGGACAACTTTTGAAAATTTGCTTTCTCTCTCACTTCAAAAATATGATCATAATAATGAATATGAACATAAAAGTATTATTGAAAGCTCAAGAACAGAGCTTAAGTTAATAGACCACAGAGGCATAAAGATATAGAGCATCATACATGTGTGTCCCAGTTCACCCTTTGTCCTACTTACCCAGTATTCACCCAGTGTCTTTGTTTAATTTTATTTTAGTGTAATGGTTTTTCATGCATGAAGTACTTGTTTTTCCCTAATACAGGAAGCCTTGGTGGAGCTACCTCATTTTCTGAAAATGGACTGATTTGAAATCTGACTGGTTAAAAAACCTCTTATAAAAAGATCTTTCTGTGCTCCCACGAAGATACCACCACCTGGCTGATTGGAGTAACGGTACTGTATCATCCTACTGTATGAGCTCAGTGCTCATATGCAGTATTACAACCACATGGTACAGTTCCATCTAATTTGAAATATGTTGAAGGACAATTGAAGATCATCCACAAATGCAAAATGCAATGTAATGTAAGTGTGTTTGTGTGTGTGTGTGTGTGTTTTAACAATATGGACAGTATTAAAAACCTATTTTCCCATGCGGCCAATTTTTATGATATTTAACTTTTTTCAGAGACTTTGCATAGTATAACTGTATCATATTTGCATTATATTGATACTGAATGCAGCGTACCGTACTCTGACTCGTTCTAATTAAGTCAGTGCAGGAATAAAATAAAATAAACGTAAACCATGATAATTTTCTTGGGTACCATGGCACCTGCACAGTACAGAGAAACATGATTAGTAGTTTCCATTCTAGGCAGTTTTATTGGAATTCAAAGATGAAGAAAATGGGAAAGATCCACCACACCACAGAGCTGCTTATTCTCCAAAGAAAGTACTGCAGAACTAAAGTGGTGGAAGCAGACTTTTCATATGGCTGCTGACCAAATGAGAACTTATCAGGGCAATTTGGAGCTGAAATTGTGCTTTTCGAAGTCACAATCGCTGGCATCTCTGTGGTGTGGTGACATGTCAAGTTAAAGCCAAGGTTTAGTCAGCAATTGGCTTTTCCAGTTCTAGGCCAAATCTTCTCAGCAGAGTCATTGCTTGTCTTGTGCGAGTTAGAGAAGCACTGATGGTATATGGTCTAGCCAGCTTCCCTTGAAAGTAGTAATGGTATTATAAACAGTTCAATGTAATAATGCTGCATTAATGACTGCAAATTCAGGTAATACATATGCATATACATATTTAAAATCTATAATAATAATAATGCTTATTATTATTTGCAGTGCAGATACAACACTAGAATATGCAAATAGTTTCCATACTTAGAAATAAATATTGTGCTTGATTTCATGGCTCTGCAGAAATGCAGCTGGATCCATGTTAGTCCTGCAAAGAAACATTGGGCCAGTTTGTAGTGAACAAGGTCAATGTTCAATGTACAATCATCCCTTTTATTGTTTAAAGCAAATAGAAAACATCAAAATAAAACTCTTAAGCAAAATTTGTTTCACGTATTGTATGAGATTAAATTACACCATAACACATTTCAGCATGAAATAGCTCTTATTTTAATAAGTCCACTAGTGGGCGCTCTTATTCCATGGTTAACATATGAATGTTTATGGGGGAGAAATAAATAAATAAATAAAAGCCTATCCACAACACAAGGCACTCAAGATAGCGATGGGGAAATGTCAGGCTGGTGAAGGTTGGGAGGTGACAGAGTTATTAATTAATATTCTTGTTTGGCAGTGTTTCAATTTCACTCAATTCAAAAGAGAGACCTTTAGTTGGGGGGGGGGGGGAATCATTAAAGTCATCCCATTGTGTGTATTAAAGGGGCTGCGTAAATCCACGGCCCAAACGGGGGATGGAAGGAATGTTGGGAGGGAGGTGAAAATGAACCTTGGAGATCACCAGGACACATTCCTTTCATTTCCTCACAGCGGACGTACCTGCTGGAAGTTGTCCTACAATTTTCCTAAATTCCTTATTACGTTTTTTGACTAATTAATCCAGGCCTGCACCTGTTGAATTGGTGAAAAGGCATCTCCGATTTTATTCAACAGATTTTAGCAGTGATACTTTAATACATTTATGCAATCAGCTGAAATGCATTCATTGCGCATATACATATACATATACTTATCAGACAGAAATATGAATCTGTTTGGCAGCCAGTAGCGCAATTCCATCCAGACCCATGATTGTAAAGAGCCCCGTTAGTAACAGTGGGGATTCCTATTTCCTGCATAATTATTGTACCTTTTCTGCTATAGCTGCAGCTCCACAGCTCCGCTGCCTCAGTATAAAACTGGAGGATTATTTAAAAATAAAAATTAAAAAATATAAAGATAAAAATTTTCAGGATGTCTTCAAGATTTATATACTCTCAATTGCTCTTTTATACTTTACTTTTTATACCTTATACTCTAAATCTGAATTATGTATGTATGAAATGCTTACCAACTTACAATAATAGAAGACTCACTTTTTTCCAAGTATTTAATCAATTAGAATCATAAATCATATGATATTCTCATTGTATGAGTAGTGATATTCTCTTGACTGGTCACCAGGTCAGCGATTTGTGTTTTTTTTTAATGTGTCCCTGTACTACGGGCAACAACTCACAAGACAACAGTGATTTAGTAGCACATTTTCTCAGAAGCATCTATTTCTGCGTGAGACACTTTTATGAGATTGACCGCTAATGTCTCAGAGTTTCTGCAATTCACTCATTTCCGGGCATATGGGAGTCACAGGCCATTTCTAGCAACTCCTGGATGTTCAGGGAGACTCAGCCTGTCTGCAGACATCACTTTCTCACTTGCAGGAGACCCATTACAGAGCTGGAGCACAGTATGGAAAATTGAGCTACAAGGATAAAAGGACAGTACAAAGAGACTTTATTACACTATGGTACCCCTATACCAAGCAAACTGTTAGATATTCCCTCACACTGCAATAATGTGGAAATTAAAACACATACAGTATTTCATGTCCTTATATGAACAAGTTATATATGAACTTCTAAAATGTAGCCCATATATTGTATATATGCTGCAGTTGTAACAGCAAATTAAAATTTATATTTTTGAAATATATTTGTACTTATTTAGAAATCCATTAATACTTAATCAATGATCATCCATCCATCTAACCATGCATAGTGGTCAGTGACCTTCAGTACTACATATGCACATTTCAAAGGTAACAACAACAACAATAATTTGTCATAAGTCAATGCAGGAATAAAACAACAACAAATAATAATAATAATATATTATTATTATTATTATTATGATTATTATTATTATATACCAAACCAAAATGTGTTGTATTTTTAGTACACTAATTGGAGTGATTAATGAGTAAACACTAGTTTGGCCCAGTGGAAATCAGCAAAATAGAAATTGTTAATCACTGAGATGTGGAAAAGAAAATTGCAAGTAGATCAAGGGCCAATTTACTTCATGACCAAGATAAGCTGTTTGCCAAGAACAAACTGTTTGCTAATGCAAAAGTTGTCTACTAGTAAGTTTGTTTTACCCATTAGTTGCAATGTTTGTAATGGTTTTAGCACTAATTAACAGACACATCTCCACGCAATACTCAAATAGTCCATTTGGCATCATCTCAATGCTTTATTTTCCACTTGACCATCTACTTTCTTATTATGACTGTTCTTTTCAATGAATAGGTTAAGTGGCGTCTGTGCTGTTCTCAGTATTACGCATTTCCTGCCACACAGTATTCTTGAAAGCATGCTTTCAAAGCTGACATTACAAGATTCTACCCTTGTTCTGACTCTAATCGATAAACAACATTCCTCTGTGCATTGATATACTTGTAAGAAAGACTGAAAGCCAGTGATCTCATTAAAGTAAAATAAAGTTATGCACTTACCCATCTTACCTAATGATTTTAAGTTCTGCAATGCAAGTGTTCGTGTTGGTGTGATGGTGGAGAGGTCAGGAGAAGAATGCAATCAGTCAGTTCTTCAGGGCCAAGACAAGGTACAGAAGGCTGCATCATCATTGATTTATTAAATCTGCCTTCACTTTGCACCCCCTGAGGAGATTAGAGCAAGAGCTGGAATTGGTATTTAATTTAAATTTCACCTTCTATTCATGATAGAACCCATTCTGAAAGCTTTGGATCCAGGAAGAGTTTTGTGGTGTGTAAGTCACAATCAGGTGAAAATAAGACATGCATTGAAGTTCAAAAGATTCATACAGACAGTCAGCAAATAACCATGACATTCACAAAAAAGGGAACCAATTAATGTATATTATAAAGGTATAAAACAGTATAGAAAAGCCCATAATCTGGGGTTTGGTTTCGTCTCTGCGTTCCGTGTGTGACTCGCAGTACTTGGAATGTCCTCTGCTGTACCGCAGAGTCGTGAGGGACGTGCCCTTCCTTCCTCCCTCCCTTCCTCCCTCCCTCGCATTACCTAGAATGCCTCATAAGTAATTAACAAGTTATTGGTTGATGGCTGAATGTCCTCTACTTCCCTTTAATGTTGTCTGAGAGCTGGTCATTTTAATGTGACATAGTTATGGTCCATCTCTAACCACAGGCCACTTTGATTTGCCCTGTATATAGATGGAGTGCATTTCGTAATGCAATATTTCAGTCTCATCTTCCCTCCCTGATAACCTTCTTATTCATCACAATTACATTATCCATTGGCAGGTCTTCTGATCTTTTGGTTTGATAATAAGACATATAAATTCCAATTCTTACACACTGCAGCCAGTTTAAAGAGTTGCGTTTTTCTCTGACAGCAAGATGTATATGCACTGTGACCACTGGAGATATTTTTACCCCCAACCAACACTTGCTTATCTAACAGGTTGCAAATAGTTACTTTTCCACCAACAATGCTGGCAAGAAACATTTTGCAAATAAATCAGCATAGATGGCCTGCAAGATCCCTATATTAGTGTAAAATGATCTATTGCTTGTTAGGAGGCAGTAGTGGCAAAGGCTAATGCTCAATCTGTGAGGCCTCAATGGATAATTTGTAATTTTTGAAAATATTAATGAGTTCATTAATTATCATCAGCTGTATGTTGGCCAACACAAAGAAATCCTTATGGGAACACTGACTGAATAATCTCCCACCGCTCATTCATTCCATTCATTCATTCATTCATTCATTCATTCATTCATTCATATCATCTATCTATCTATCTATCTATCTATCTATCTTGCATGTTCTACATTTTGCATAATTGCATTCCAAATAAGCATAGGTTAATATCATGATATACAGTATAGGCTGAATTTCGTAATTGTAGACTTAATCAAAGGCCTTTTGGTCTAAGTGACTTGCTTAACTACAGTATTTCAAAAAATCATGCACTACATAAACATGTAATTTTTAAAAATTCTACAGAAGTGGATTTTTGGCCATGTGCTGAATGTTTATTGTCACTAAAATTATTTTAATTAAAAGTATTACCAGACTTAAGGGTAACATGGCAATAGTAAGATCTGTAACCGAAGCCTTCATCTAACACATTCAATTTTATTCCATCTGTCATTCATGTAGAAGGACATTTTAAGAATGTTCTACCTTTACAAAAACATCATGGGCTATAATTTCCACCTGCACAATGTGCAACAGAAAATGGTTCTGCTAGTTTTGTACCAGCGTATTGCTCATTTTCATGTCAAATCGCAACATGCAAATTGTTAAAATATAAAATGATTTTGCGGCCACTTTCAGCATGTAGGAGTGGTGTTTTTTAAATGAGGCGCGGCCGCGCGTATTGTCAGTGTGTCGCTATTTAAAGGCAGTGCAATGCCATTGTGCTTTTGACCAAAAGGAAAAAAAAAACACGTCTCAAGTCAGTGGCACATTGTTAAACCATATTTAAGGGGTGCGTTTTAAAAACGTGCGGGTGTATGACGCTTGTTACATACACAGGTTACACCCTCCAGCTTCACTAATGGTTTATTTAATTTTATTTGGCCAAAAGTTTTGAGAATGACACAAATATTAATTTTCACAAAGTCTGCTTTCTCAGTTTTTATGATGGCAATTTGCATATACTCCAGAATCTTATGAAGAGTGATAAGATGAATTGCAATTAAGTGCTAAGTGTCCCCTTTGCCATGAAAATGAACTTAATCCCAGAAAACCCATTTCCACTGCACTTCAGCCCTGCCACAAAAGGACCTGCTGACATCATTTCAGTGATTCTCTCCTTAACACAGGTGAGAGTGACGAGGACAAGGCTGGAGATCACTCTGTCATGCTGATTGAGTTAGAATAGCAGACTGGATGCTTTAAAAGGAGGGTGGTGCTTGAAATCATTGATCTTCCTCTGATAACCATGGTTACCTGCAAGGAAAAATGTACAGTCATCATTGCTTTGCACAAAAAGGTCTTCACAGGCAAGGATATTGCTGCTAGCAAGATTGAACCTAAATCAACTATTTATCGGCTCATCAAGAACTTCAAGGAGAGAGCTTCAATTGTTGGGAAGAAGGCTTCAGGGCTCCCAAGAAAGTCCAGCAAGCACCAAGACCGTCTCCTAAAGTTGATTCAGCTGTGTGATTGGGGCACCACCAGTGCAGAACTTGCTCAGGAATGGCAGCAGGCCAGTGTGAGTGCATCTGCACACACAGTGAGGCGAAGACTTTTGGAGGATGGCCTGGTGTCAAGAAGGGCAGCAAAGAAGCCACTTATCTCCAAATAAAAAAACCTTCATGGACAGACTGACATTCTGCAAAAGGTTCAGGGACTGTTGGACTGTTGACGACTGGGGTAAAGTCATTTTCTCTGATGAATCCCCGTTCCGATTGTTTGGGGTATCCGGGAAAAAAGATTGTCTTGAGAAGAAAAGGTGAGCGCTACCATCAGTCCTGTGTCATGCCAGCAGTAAAGCATCCTGAGACCATTCATGTTTGGGGTTGCTTCTCAGCCAAGGGAGTGGGCTCACTCACAATTTTGCCTAAGAGCACAGCCATGAATAAAGAATGGTACTGTACCAAAACATCCTCCGAGAGCAACTTCTCCCAACAATCCAAGAACAGTTTGGTGATGAACAGTGCCTTTTCCAGCATGTTGGAGCACCGTGCCATAAGACAAAAGTGATAGCTAAGTGGCTCGGGGAACAAAACATCGACATTTTGGGTCCACGGCCAGGAGACTCCCCAGACCATAATACCATTGAGAACTTGCGGTCAATCCTAAAAAGGCAGGTGGACAAACAAAAACCCACAAATCCTAACAAACTTCAAGCACTGAATATGCAAGAATGGGCTCAGTCAGGATTTGGCACAAAACTTGATTGACAGCATGCCCCGGCAAATTGCAGAGGTCTTGAAAAAGAAGGGCCAACACTGCAAATATTGATTCTTTGCATAAACTTAGTGTAATTGTCAATAAAAGCCATTGACATTTATGAAATGCTGGTAATTATACTTCAGTATACCATAGAAATATCTGACAAAAAGATCTAGAAACACTGAAGCAGTAAACTTTGTGGAAATCAATACTTGTGTCATTTCCAAAACTTTTGGCCATGACTGCAAATGTGTTTTATTGTAAAGTACATCTAATCCATTCACATAATCATACTGTTTAATGAAACACCAAAAGAAAAACAATATAAATGAAGTAAAGAACAAACCATATAATTAAAAAATCTTTCGAGTTCATTATTAGAATTAAGCACATACTATAATTGAAAGGACATATGGATTGCTGAAAATGCGTTTCAGATATTTAGATAAGTCAGGTGGAACATTACAATACAGCCCTCAGAAGGTCGCAGCGTTCTTTGTGGCATGTTGTATGTTGTGTAACATTGCCAAGCGTAATGGATGTCTGTTGGTCTTCTTATAAAGTTCTTTGTAAAGTTTGCTGCATTCGTTCCCCTTTTTAATTCTTGGACAATTTTCTGGAATGTGAAGTCTTAGATGCATTTTTTTTTCATATAAACAAAATCAAGAGCAGACTGGTCACAGTGCTTGCAGTTTGGTCTCAATTTTTGATCATGCCTATTGTTTCAGACAGCGATTTTCTTTTGCGATTTTCAAAGTATACAAGTAATGACAGTTTTATTGTTTCACAGGCATTAAAAAACAGACTTTTGCATGCAACTGCCTTTTTGGAACCATTTCAGCTGTCACAAACAAACAAATAAATAAATCTGTCGAACAATAAATATTTGTGAATGTTTTGACATCAATAGTAAGACCTCCTGGCAATAATCCTTAAAAGTACTAAATCAATCCCAAATTCTGCATACATACACTGCGTTTTGAGCATAATATTTGTAACTGTATACATGAGAACAATAACAACACAAGAAACATAAAAAACAAAGAATCTCAAAAGATGAAAATCAGAAAAGTGGTTTGAATTCATCTGATAACATTACTTGAACAACTGCAGACCAATAAAAAACAAAACTAGTCTTTAGATAAACCTATTAGTGTATAGAGAAGCCTGTAATGAAAGGGTATTGTCTATGATACAGAGCACAGAAATGCATTTCTTACTAATATTTGCTGTTCAACAAAACATAAATTAAAGCAAGAAAGAGGATAAAAGAACCTGGCGGGTTTAGACAAAAAAATGAAGAGGACAAAGGTGCACATGGGATGTAAAAGTAGAGTGTTGTTAGTCTTCACACTGTGCCTTCTTCTGTAGAGTCTCCCTGCATGTCAGCACAGGAAGTGTAATTAGTCTTTATCCCTCTCTATCTCACGAGTCAGCTGAGTGTTATCAAGTAACTGGACAAAATCAAAATATAAAAATATAACTATACAGCTGAAGTGCACTGTCTGTTAAATGCACATAAGAAATCAATTTGACAGTTTTTGCTTTTGCAAATTGTTAATGGCATTGAACCAACTGTACATTATGCTGTTCATAATAAGATACATACAGTCAGGGGCGGATTAAGGTGTACAGAGGCCCCTAGGCTACAGTAGTTGGGCCCCCCAACCCCACCCTGGCCAATGGGGGCCCCTTGCAGGCTGGCACACGTGGGCCCCTAGGCTTAAGCCATATCTAGCCTGTGCGTTAATCCGCCCCTGCATGCAGTGTGCAAAAGTGTTTTATAAACCACAAAAACACACACAAACAAAAAGCATTAAACTTTTAATTATAGTAAACTAAACTATGACACACAAGTACAGATGTATAATAAAGATAGTAGTAGCAGTATTATATTTTACTTAAAAAATGTAACTCATTGTAATGCGGTTATTTTTCCTCCCTTTTAATTAAGAGCCTGGTTATTCAATCAGCTTTGGATAAACATTTTCTGTTGATCAAAGCACTTCACCCTTTTACGATGATCTCATTACATTTTTCCATGGGGTTTCTCCCCTTCATCCAATATCATTGGTTGAATGTTTGCTTCTTTTTTGAAGGTGAACTTCCTGCATTCGTTACATGTAGTACCACTTACCCCTCACTCTTTGCAAATGGAGATTGCAAGTACTCCCCATGTCTATGCAGGCTAGTGCAATGTAGCATAGATTTTCAGTTTGTATACCCTGCAATACACTGGAATCCTGTCCAAAATGTTCCCTGCCCTCTGTTTCCTGGGATAGGCTCCAGACTCACTGAGAACCTGTACTGGATTAAAGGCTATGGGCGTTGAGCGGATGATACTACTGTGACGATAAGGTGAACAGATCCAACATCCTGCACGCTTGTTTTTTTCCTGGCAGTTGTGTCCAGTGAAGATGACCTAGAGGAGCATCTGGGTGCCTCAACCTGAACTGTCAGGACAATTCAGGCATCCACAGGGGATCCACTCAGCCAATCGTCTACCTGCATATAGCAATTGCCAACACAAGTGCAATTTTCTATCGATGTGCTGCTGGTTTGTTTCGGTCCACAGGAAGGAAGCGTTAGGTGCCAACACATCAAAAATCACCAGAGGCCAACAGCAAGTCATACAATGGCAGCTGTGCTGTCACCTTGTCAAGGTTGTTGACCCCCAGCGTTGCAGTCATCACACTGGGCCTTTCACTGCATCTTATAATTCCCAGTGTTGTGGTGAACAAAAAAATAATAATCTTAACTCCATCCCACTGAGTAGAAGTTGATTTTTCCTCTTGATCTGCAACCTGCAGCAAACCAGCACATTAACTCAATAAGGAGAATGACGATATTATATAAACTATATTATAGTTTGCATTCTCTCTTACTTAAGGGACAACGTTGATTATGCATCAGGGATTCGAGCAGCAACACATTCATCAGTGACTTTTGGCACCAGTTGGACCATGATTACTTTTCCCCAGCATATTTTCTGAGGAGAAATGCTGTCTTTGATGCATAAGTACCACAGTCACAGCAGCTCCATATCATACCATATCACAGTTTGTTCTTGATTGATTGCATAGAAAAATAAACCTTTCAGCAAAAATCCCTTAACTTTTACCACAGTCCTCAAGAAATACACATTTCTCCAAAATATAAACACTATTCAGCTGTATTCACACAGCTCAGATTACATATTTCAGCTACATTTTACACACAACTCCCCACAGTAAACCACAGTTTGCACCAGATTTCTAATTTAGAAAGCACTACCAGCCAATATCACTAACTCAATTAATCAGAACATCATGTCTGTTAACACACAATTCACTAGGTACAAAAGAAGAATTTAAACACCAACCAAACATACATTCATGTGCACTGGAGCAATGCATACCAGTAAAACCGAAAGAGGAAGATGGCAGTAGAAAAGAGGTGGAAGAGGAAGGCCAAGTAAAAGAAGAGAATTTGTGTATGAGGAAATACGGTTTACTGTGGTTGACCATGTTCTATTGGATGGAATGTGAATGGGCTTCCTTCACAGGGTGTCTGGGCGTAGTCTTAGAGATGAGGTGAGAAACTTGGACATTCAGGAGGAGCTCAAACTAGAGCTGTTGCTCCACATCGAAAGGACAGTGTGGAGGGAATATCACTGCGTTTGCTGCTTTTCCACTCTCATGCCACTCTGGCTCTATGTAACACTGCCTAACTATTGGACTTCCTCAGTCATCTCCTAGATAATATCTTCAAACTCAAGCAGACGGAACCAGGATTCAGCTGATGATCTTGTGTGGGACCATGTCAGTTCCCACCATGCTGCATTGGTGCACGACTGGTTCATCGGTGATCTCAGATTCAGCAGTGAGTTTCTTCCACCCAGTTCCCCATCCCTCATCTCCATAAAGGAGTTTTTTATGGTCATAGAAGGTGTCTGACAGAAATCCATAAGCAAGAAAACCACCAAGAAATGAGAGTGAGCTTGTGGGGACAGCATACTTGGGTGAATAAGGTACGCCAAGGGATTCTACCCCTGCTGGCTGGCCAAGGCTAACATAGCATGAGATAAGGATGAAATTTTAAATTAAACAGCACTTTATTCCCCATTTGTACAAGTACAGGGAATTCTTTAATTCTCACATTATCCCTTCTTGCTCTATTTTGAAACATACACATATAAACACAAAAACGAAGCTTGGGGTCAGAACACAGGCTTGGACATTTATTCAGGACCCCTGGAGTGTTTTTTGGAGTTATGGGCCTTGCTCTGGGGCCTAACAGTAATACAACAATTCTGCCCCTCCCCCAGGATTCAGACCAGCAACCTTCCAATCACTGTTCACTGGCCTGAACATTCTTAGAGAGAATAGGGGGATCATGGTTTTGTTGACTGCTGTACATGTAAGTTATTTTACAGCACATTGCATCTACCTTATTATTATTTACAGTGATTTCATGCCAAAAATTCATTCATTGCATATATAGTAGAGAAATAACATTTGTTAAGTGATATTGTGTTTCATTGTACTTGCATAGTTGCATGACTTCAATTTATGGGGTGGCATTGCATGGTTCAATATCCAGTAAATACTGCAAATGTAGCTTTGGACAAACCATAATTTTGGAAGTATTGCAGCGGCATGTTTTATAGCAGTGTTTTCTTGTGTGTAACAGGTACTTTTTGGTGTGTGAATATTTTAAGGATAGATTGTCATACAAAGGCAAAGTCTGATTTAGATGAAAGCTGATTTGTTGATGAGTAAGATGTTTTATTTTCAGTCTCTCACACACAAACACACACACACTCTCACACACACACATGTATAAGTATTTGAGAAACAGCTGATCTACTAAGATTTTCATGCATAACCATCTTTAGGGTGGTAGGACAGAACATGGGCTCTAAAGGGAAAAAAAAACATCCAGAGAGCGGCAGCAGATGTCAGAGAAGAATGGGCAGACTGGTTCAAGATGATAGAAAGGCAGCAGTAACTCAAATAACCTCTTCTGCAGGTATGCAGAAGAGCATGTCTGAATACAGAAGACTTCAAACCTTGAAGCAGATGGTCTACAGCAGCAGAAGACCAGACCTAAGAACAGGAAACTGTGGTTACAGTGGGTCCAATGGAGAATTTGAAAGAACCTTGCTTGGTCTGGAATTTAGTGTAAACAACATGAAAGCATGAATCCATCCTGCCTTATTCCAGCAGTTCAGGCTGCTGTTAGTGCTGTGATGATGTGGGGGATATTTTCTTGGCAGACTTTGGACCCCATAGTAGCCAACTGATCGTCATTTAAATGCCTGAGTATTGTTGCTGACCATGGCCACAGTGTACCCAGCTTCTAATGGCTACGTCCAGCAGGACAGTGCAGCATGTCACAAAGCTCATATCATGTCAGACTGGTCTAAGTGATAATGCCATATTTCATTTTGATGATATTGACTGTGTCCATTGTTGGATTTATGTGATTTTAAAACATACATTAAACATTTTGAGTGGCCTATAGTCTTTTGCGTGTTATACAGAGGAGTGCACAGCTACACATGATAAACTGATATGACAACTACACTTAGTTTTGAAAAATTTAACACAGTTTCAGGATAATGTGCTTAAGCAACTGAATAAAACTTACTGCCCCTGTTGTTTTTGTCGTGTTATGCTGGAAACAGATTGGGAGTAACACAAAGATGATTTTATGATCCAAGAGGTTAAACTCAATTAAATACAATTAGAAATTCAGCGAGGCTTTTAATAATCTCACACAATACTCTCTAGTGGTATTGCATACTATTACTGGTAGATTATGTTTTATGGATATATCCCACTTTGTCATGACACCCATTGTCTGCTTAATATTAACCTACTCAAGAGTGGCACTTTTTTCTGTATTGTGAACTGGGAGAAGTGTGCTACACTTGAGGAGGAACGGTGGGAATAAATTTACTTCCATGGCTCCAAACAATACCTTCTAGACCCCCGCAGCATCACAGCCAAGCCAAGAGCAGGCTCACAAAGCATAAATGACATCTGTGCATGATGACATCTTTAAAACAGGAAGCCATACTGGCCAGAAATGGTGTGGGAAGACGGTGGAGTGACTGACAGACCATAGGGGGAATCAGCTTCATTACTGAATACATTTTCCCTTTTTGCACAAAATTGGTGTCACTAAACATTTAATGTGCCTTTTATTTCATTAAATATGTGCTGTACGTTTAGAAGCAGCTCCTTCTGAATTTTAATTTCAGGCTGAAACATGGATCTTTTTAAGATGTGAACTCCAAACCGCGACAGTTCAGGCAGGTGCAGTGACACTGCTTATTCTAAAGGCCTTTTGATGTGAGATGAAACCCAGCACTGAACAAACAAGCGGGTTTTGAGATTTCCTCTCTGCTTTCTTGTGATAATTAGATTTTCAGAGTTACAAAATGTTGGGAATAATTTAATATTATTATTATGTTGTCAGAATACCATTATCTCTGGCTGATATTTTAAAGTAACATGCACAATATGCCAGGGTACTGTACAGCCTGAAATCAATTTAGTAGAAAAGGAAACAGGATACACTGACATAGCAGGATGGATATTTTTTTGCAAATATTTTTTGCAAAGACTGCTTTGGTCTTGCAAGGCAACAGGAAGGCATCTTTATTAATTGCAGTTGTCCCTGTGGATCACAGAGAATATAGATATTTCCACCTTTTTATTTATCACCCAAGGTTTTTCCGGGTAACACTGATGAGGGAAAGGAGGATGAAAAGAAAACACAGATAGTTGCTGCTGCCCTCCAGTGAGGAATATGAGGTGACAGCTATATTTAGTGTGTTCTACACACTGATGATTGAAACCATGGATGCCATGCCTGACATGGCCCTTATCAGTCCTTGCTTGTCTAGATCACTCAGATCCTACAGTGCTGTAGATCTGGCCCTACGCCAAGGCCTTGTTGAGGTAAAACCTGGATGAAAGCTAATTCTCTGCTGTTTGACTTGTTTATTTGTTCAATTTGACATAGTCACAAAAGGACAGAATGCTAGGGTTGATTGTAACAAATACTGGGAACCCATTTAGCTTAATAATATGTATTTGCAATGCTATTGACTAACATATGTCTAGTTGTGAATATTTTTTGTAATATTTAATGCGGCCATATGTAATAAATCAATTTATTTCTAAAATTTATCATCCAGCATACAGTAGGACTAAGCCCAGAGACTATCCCCAAAAATACAGAGGACCAGGAAAGGGACACTCGAGGTGGGATGCTAGTCTATTGCAAGACATACGCACATTATGGGCAATTTAGAGTCATCAGTTAATGTAACAACATGTTTTTGGACAGCAGGAAGAAACTGGGGTACCCAAAGGAAACCTGCAGGAGCATGATAAGGACATGCTATCTCTACACACACAGAACGGCTTCAGGGACTGAACCCTGTAGGTGTTAGGCTACAGTGTAGCCACTGACTCACACTGCTACCTTTGCAGCTGTGTGTAATGTACCTTTCAAAGTGTCCCAATTGTTCATTTATGTATAAATGCTCTTAGAACATAGTCACTATGTAAATGACTTGTATTGAACAGCAGCTAAATTAGAACCCAGGGTATTTTTTTTTCTCTTGAAAGCCCTTTAAAACCATACATTTAGCTATTTTTCTACTGTAACAATCATCTTGGTTTAAACAATTAATCACCGCCAATTTTTAATTAACTTAGGCATATGAAAGCTTTGACAGCAATATTGTGTTGGTTTTACATGTCAGGAATATGTTGAACACTGCAGTGACAAATTAAATTTCCAGAAACTTCTAAAACAGTGTCTTTCATAAGGTGTGATTAGAAAAAGCCTGGTGTGCTATTTTAACAATACTGTACGGATAGAAGCAGTGCTAAAAGTTAATGTATAAGCTGATGAGAAAACAGGATTCAGTGTTGAGACAAATTCATGTTTTCAACTTTTTTAAAATACTCGTTACACAAGTGATAAGCCTGGCAAACATTTACCCGCATGTTACTGATTTAATCCACTAGGAAACACTGACGAAACAAAAACATTTCACAAATTACGTCATTTTTATTGCATTCTTCATTTATTTTCATAGAAAGAGTGTTAATATAAAAAGTTGCGAGTGATTCAGAACATTTTAAAATGTTTTGTATAATCAGTATTGGCCCATGCACAGTCAATGGGGCAATCTACTCCATGAATAAAATGATAAAAAAAATCTTCTAACTAAATACCAATCCCCAGGTCATAATATAGCTTTTGTCGTAGTAACTTGGCAACTACTATGTTTGTTCAAAATATCTGTTTTCTTACCATTAGTAACACTTTTTTAGGATGAATTACTTTTGTGGCACTTTGAGATTTATTTTAAATGTAAAGTGCGTTACAAATAAAATGTATTATTACTATTTATTATTAATGAGGTGCATCAGGATACAGTCCATGATAAAAAATGATAAAAAACAATATTCAAGTGAAAAAAAATCTCTCAATCCACTTCCTATCTTGTCCATTACAGGTCTGTTGTGCTCGAAGAACAGAACAGGAATACATTCCCACAATATGGGCCAATTGAGAGACAGCAATTCACCTCCCTGCATGCTTTTTAGACTGCAGGGGGAGAAGGCAATCACCTGAGGAATGCAGTGCAAACATGGGTACAGCATATACTGAGTGGATGGTGGGAATCACATGGAGATGCCAGGGGGTGTAAGTCTACAGTCCTACCTACTAAACCAGCATGCTGCCTGAAATATTACTTACAGTACTGTACAGAAGATCTTCATGTTGGTGTAAAATTGTGGTCTTATGTCTGTCAAAGTGTGTCAGCTTAGCCATGTCCAAACCTCTCAAAGTCACAGCAGTAATTGCAGCATCCCCATGAATTTTTTGATTCAACCACTAGCGTACATTGTTTTTGCTAATTAATAGCTAAACTACCTAATTAAATTACTTAATTAGCCGAGCTGGTACTGAAGTTTAATGAACACATGGAATGGCTGGGATGCCACTGAGGAGAGGCTCAGGAAACAATGCGGATCATGATCTTCTAGCCATCCGACAAGATATCAGTAATTTTTTGGAGAACAGCAGTAGTTCTTATTGGTTTGTATTGTGTTGCTGTTAATTTTCTTATCGTCTAACATCAAATTGTGTGTTTTTTTTTCTGTGAAATATAAGCTTACTGCCCGGGGTGGCAGAGGAGCACGGATACCCAGGCAGATTTGGGGAGGGGGGCAGCACTTGGCAGGGGCCAATGAAAATGCAAAACTATACATTAGAGTGGACAAGGGGCCCAAGACAACAACATTTTGTAAAGCGGCCAAATTTCTAGGTTCACCTGTGTTTACTACCCTGCTGAAAAAAAACAGCTGGTGACCAGCTTAGGCTGGCAGCTGGTTTTGCGTGGTCGCAGATGGTCTGAGATGTTCTAGCTCTTGCTGTTCTTTGATGGTTTAGCTAGGTGGGTCACCAGCTGGTTATGCTGTATGACCAGCTAAAGCAGCTACTGTAGATCGACTATCATAGGATGGCACAACTAGCTAAATCATCAAACCATCATGTGAAAAACATATCATAAACTGGTCGACTATTCTAAATTGCCCAAGCTAGCAGGGTACCCAGATATATAACTTTAAAGACTTTCTTTCATTATATACAGTACTTTTCACAGTATTGGATAGAGGGCAAATGAAATGTCTATTCAGTTTAAGTTAAATGATATTGAAATTTGACCACATAACATCGACTCGGAATACTGACCTTCATGTGCGTGAATATTATATTCACAGTTGTTTAAACTTTCTGTAAATTGTAACTTTGTCAATGTAAAAAACCTATGTAAAAATTCGCTAGATTGGACTGAACACATTCATGTTACATTGTATTTAAAGTAGTCTTTGAGGATAAAATATCAATTTAAATAAGCTAAACATCACAGCGGCCCGAACTTGGCTGCCTGATTTCCATGATGCACCTGCAGGTAATGCTCCATATTAAATGCTCAGTATATGATGTGTTTGACTCTCATTATTTATCCAGGGGAATTAAAAACCTTCATGCAGGACTCGGGTACCTTAGCCCTGTGTGTCACCATCAGGCAGTGAAACTATAACTCAAACCTGCTGATTATTCAAGGGATGCTGTTGCACTGTTCAAGGACAGAGCTTAAAGAAGTTTCTCAAAAGCAAGCAGAGAGTTAATGAAGATATCACTTGTATTGCGTATCTGAGCACCAATCACGTTATTTTTTTCTTTTAAAGCTGATGTATGTATGTATGTAATAAAAAATGTATGTAAAAGATGTAAAATCCATTTAATTGGATGGAAATGTAATTCAACGTATGCATATATGAGGGATTTTCGACAGGCTCCAACTCTCATCAATGGAATTCTTATAGACTGATAAATACTTCCTATTTGTACAATTTCTTTATCCTTCTCTTGAAGACCTTCCTCATAGAAATGAAGCCTTTGACTATTCATATATTGGAGTTTCTGGTTTTTGAAAAGAAAATCAGTGTAACACCGACTCTCATGCGAGCTAGGCTTTAAATGAGACATATTCCAAAATGAGTTGATTTAATTAATACGGTCCTCATTATTTATGCTTTGTTTGACTCTGCAGTTTAAATGAAAAGTTCACACAAAACTTTACAGGCACCTAAGTAGAACAGAAAAGCAACATGCAATATTATACTTCGTAAGAGGTGAACTGCTTTTAAATCCATTTACTTTCATATGGCGTAGTTAAGCTTTTCTCAGCAGTAATTAAACTGTGCTGACACTTCAGATCGCATAACACCCCAGGCCTGGGCTCACCAGGATGTGTTCTCAGCTTTTCTCAGTCACAAGCTGTGCGAAACTGTGTCACAAATCTCCAATTAATTTACACCAGCTCCCCACACATGGCAGCCCTGTGATGACGTCCAGCAACAAGAAACAAGCTACATGCACAGAAGCCTTTTTTGTATTTAACATGCTGCAGCTGTGTCACAAGAAGAGCTGCAGTTTCTTGCATGGTTAAATAATACTGTACATTGTATGGAGCACTTTAATCAATCCTTCTTCATTCATTTGGAAAGAAGTAACATACTGTATCAGCAGGTTTCCCAATGGACTCCATATCGCTACAATCCACACAGTCAATGCAACGCATTTTTTTCCTCTATCACTGTTGCCTTGAGAAAACAGATCAAAATATCCTGAAAGGCAAAAAATGAAATACCTACTCAATCTATTTGCCATCATTTCCCCTTACCATTGACATTCATGCTAACACAAAAAGGTAACAGACATACTGAACCTACATGCATGTTCTAATGAAAGCTAAGACTGATATCATGCCAGTACACCATGCAGCATTTACTGTACAAATGGTCTGTTCGCTGAACTCACCACTACTAAATAAGACATGCCAACGTTAATTGTTTGTTCTTTGTTCTTTTTTAAAGTGTTGGTGTGAAACAGTTGGCACAGGGGCTGTGATTGTGTAGCTTCGCGAGAGCCGTAGGTCTGATCTGACTCCGGGTTTGCCTTTGTTGAGATTGCTTCCATTCCTCCTGCTCACACTTGCTTTCCAAAGGAGACATGCTGTTCAGCTATAGCAGTGACTCAAAAATGATCATTGATGTGTGACTGTGACGTGTGCAGGAGGGAGTTTCCCAGCATTGCACTGGCATCCTCTCCACTCTCTATCCTTCCTAATGCCCCTTCCTCATCCCCATGACCTTATGTGAAAACTAAAAATAGACGACAATACATGTTTGTCTAACGCCGTGCCATAGCCTTGGGCATATCATCCTAGATGATTTTTTAATCATTTTTAAAAGCAAATCCACATATATAGCTGTATGTTTGTCAACCCCTGCTTATATTAATAATTAATGCTACATTTCACATAGTTAACGCAGTTTTTGCTTCTTTTTAAACATGCACTGTTTTGTGACTGAAAGCCAAGAACAATAATTATTACAGATGATGAATTCAATTAACTGCAAAACGGTACAGGGTTTCCTGCTTTTATTTTATTGGCCTTATAGGCTTGTGATGTTTTTTTAATTTTTTTTTGAATGCAGTCTTTATTAATATTCCATTGTGTTACTAGTGTTACTAATCTTCAGACAATAGATTCAAGGCTGTTCCTTTATCTTGGTGCTTGGCACAGAAACAAGGATAATCTTACAATAAACTGGTCGAAATCACCCACGATTTACTGGCCAGTTTAGCACCACCCCAGATCGCAGCTTGGCAAATCTCCTTCCGGCTTGTTCGATCATGATAAGAAAAATCTGATATGCTAAATGAAACTGAGGTTTGCATCACTGCAGCCCATTGCAAGGTTAAGGATGTATTTAAATGCTTCGGAGGAGAGAGAAAAAAAGTGATTGAACACCTAAATGTCCTGCTCATCTCACTGAACCCATTTTCAGCTGCAGGTTATCACTGTACATTCTTCTCACACAGTTGATCCAGTTACATCATAATTAGTTCAGCTGAGAGAGCAGTTGGGGGATTCTGAACGAATGTCCCTCCAGTACCCCACCCAACTCCTTCTCCAACTGGAGCCAGCTAGCAGTGATTTCATTTCTTAAATCCAGGTCTTCCAATGACCTTTTTACAGTGCTACAGTGTCACAAATGCTGGGAATATTCTAAATTAATATATGACAAAACATTCCGCACCTCATTGGTTTCCTATACAAAGAATTATGATATATAGGGAGCTAAGTAGCATTCTTGAGATGCTACTGTGTTGTTTGCTATCATTGTGTGCATCACACTGAACATGGACCAGAGAAAGCAAAGGAGAGAGCTGTCTGAGGAGCTCAGAAAGGAGATTATAGATAACCATGTTCAATGTAAAGGTTATAAGACCATCTCCAAGCAGCTCCATGTTCCCCTGATCACAATTGCCAATATTATTTAAAATTATAAGGTTCATGGGGCTATAGCCAACCTCCCAGGACATGGACGCAAGAGGAAATGCAACCCCAGGTTGATCAGAAGGATAGTGTGGATGGTAGAAAATGAGCCAAGGAGACCAAGCTGAGCTCCAAGGTCAAGGTACGTCAGTTTCTGATCACACCATCCGTCACATTTTGAACAATGATGGGCTCCATGGAAGACGACCCAGGAGGGCTCCATTATTGACAGAAAAACATAAAAAAGCCAGAGTGGAATTTGCTAAAATGCATGTTGACAAGCCCCAATGTTTCTGGGAGAATGTCCTTTGGACTGATGAGACAAAACTGGAGCTTTTTGGCCAGTCACACCAGCTCTGTGTTTACAGAAGGAAATATGAAGCTTTAAAAGAAAAGAACACCATACCTACTGTGACACATGGAGGGGCCTCAACTTTGTTTTTCTGCACCTGGCATGGGGAACTGTGAATCTGGGCAGGGCACAATGAAGTCTCAAGACTACCAAGGCATCCTGGAGTGAAACATACTGCCCAGTGTCAGGAAGCTCAGCCTCAGTCACAGGTCATGGGTCCTCCAACAGGATAATGACCCAAAACATACAGCTAGAAGTACTCAGGAATGGCTGAGAAAAAAAAAAAACACTGGACTATCCTTAAATGGCCCTCCATGAGCCCAGATCTTAATCCTATTGAACATCTATGGAAAGATCTGAAATTGCGAGAGTTTGAAAATTGAGACTCCACCCATCAAACCTGAGACAGTTTGAGCAGTTTGCTCAGGAAGAGTGGGCCAGACTACCTGTTGGCAAATGTAGACGTCTCATCGTGAAGTACAGAGACTGCTTGTTGGCAGTGATTGCTTCAAAAGGTGGTACAAATGCTGTAAAATGATATTTTAATGTACTGTACTTTATTGCTTTACACTGGTAACGTTAATTCACCATTAATAGACTTACAGTATTAAGATTAGTATAAAATGGCATATTTACAGCTGCAGTCCCCTTCATGCTTGTGCAGGTGGATGTGGTACAGTTAATTATGTTGTAAGTAAAGTTACGTGTGTTGTACTGTAAAGTTTTATTTTTATGTCAAAGTTGTGAAGACTTATGTCAGCTACAAGGTATACTTATCCAAAAATAGAAATGCTGGTGGCCATGTTTCTTATTATAATGAACAACAAATGCAAACATTAACACAAAATATACATTAAATAAAAAAGTTCATGTTCTGACGCTTGTTTATGCAACAGAGATATCAATTACGAATATCCGGCACATAGCTGCGTAACATCCGCCTAGTGTCCGAAACTATCAACCGCGGTGTGCCCTTGTGCCCCAGTGATCGAGTGTGAAATGTAGCGAACATACATACATATATATGAAGTGACTGGGTGAGTGAACAAGTGGACATTTCGAACATTGCCCTGGTCTGACGTCAATGGCGCGGTATTTCACCGTTATTTAAAGGGCGCGTTACCAAGTAACGAGCGCCTACACATGCGCGTGCACAGCGCGCTTACACTGCTTAACACACAGTGACGCACAAACACATAAAGGATTAAAAATCACTAACGTGTAAATCAAAAATATTTTAAGAAATATGTCATAAAAGCTAGTCATAATATTCATTAGAATTAGCCTATGGCAGTATATGAGGAATGAAACTGGCTAATTAATACAGTCGGACCCAGTAACTGCGGTATCAGTAACCAAAAAAAGTTGAAAAATTCCAGAAATGGTTCCTAAGTTTCAAACCGCTCCAAGCGAGTACAGGCTGTAAGAAGGTGAGTACCCACAACAGGAATATTTTGTATATATTTTGTAACATATTTTTTCTCTGTAAAGATTATGCCATCCTAACTTCACATGATGTGGCAGTGATAGATGTTTGTCTGCGTTTGCATGTAGCCTACCTGTAATGTACACTTATATGTACAGCTACATGGTACAATATTTCCCATTGTAAAACGTGTAACAGTAGCCAATGTTTTTTATTGCTCCTTCGTCCTTTGAGGGGTGTAAAAGGCATTATTTTCATTGCTTCGTCATCCTTTGATACATAATTTTTCGAAAAATGTGATACGGTTCTGGTTATAACAATAAACAGGGTAAATTTTATTTTATGGTGGCTATATGCATATGCCAATACCTCTTCACTTCCACCAACAATTCCTATTCCATTCCTTCTTGGTTGACTTCTGCTCTGTGAAAGTCACTGTTGCCATCTGTCTGAACTTCACCCATCAGCTTGGGGTTTCAATCTTAGGCTAGATATGGATTGTGGGTGGAGAAACACCAAAATATGGACATTTCACACGTAAATGACCCTTACGTGCATTCTGCCAGTTATATGAACAATTATCTGAATTATTCACATGCTTTTTGAATTACAACGTTTATTCATGCATGTATAATACATGTAAAAAGTTTGGTTTTGTTACGTTTGGTTTTCGGAACACTGCAGTATTGCATTTGCATGCACCACGCCAATATTTTGGTGTTTCTTTGCCCAAAGCACGCATCTAGCCTAAGTGCGTGCAAACCGCAGACTTAAGTCGATGGGAAAATACTCTTAAGTGAAAAATGTGTGCGGCTGTGTACTTCTTTGAATTAGGCGCATGGGAGAATCAACGCCTGAGTGATTTTTTTTTTTCCTTAATGGGATCTCTACAAATGCACTGAGCGATTTCAAAAGACAGCGAACATGAATCACCTATAGCTGACCCCAGTGGGGTAAGTTTGGCAATGATGTAAGACAAGATGGCTGACACACAGGACATTTGCAAAATGCATCCAGGTGAAAAGCAGACTGTAGCAGATTCCCATTTTTAGTACACTAATCAAATGTACCTTGGTCAATACATTTTTATGTTTTGCAGAGCCATTTGTCAAACATAGCTGTTTAAAGACAACCTTTTAAGCTTAAATTGCTTAAGCCATGAGAATCAAATTAATTAAGTAGTTTTAATGAATAACTTTGTTCATGGATGCGGTTTAGTACGACGCCCTAAAGCTCTTAAAGTTTTTGGAATGCTTTTATTCATTTGCTTATGGCAGTTTATTTTAAAATACAATACAGGCAGCAAGAAAAGACAGTAAATAAAATGTATTGATTAGAAGGTGGTAGGTTCCACCTGGTATATAAGTGCCTTTTAAAGCTCCTGAATTAATAATATTTTCCATGGGGCATCTATCTCTGTTCCTTTTTTTACCAAGAGAAATGCAATATATATATCTACATATATATCTATCCATATACTAAATGAACAAATCTATTTGATAATAGCAATTGTTCTTATCTGACTCATTTGAAATGGCAATCAGCATTTGTTAGAATCTTGAATTTATTTGTGGGTTAGTTTGTCTTCCTGGTACATGTCTAGATATAAGGATCTTTAATTTTTCTGTTGAAGTCAAGGCTGGTGCTGGAGTCCCACAGCATGAGGAAGTATGTAGGACACACAAATAAATTTTACAGGCCTGTCGGAGTGAAGCAACCACAGATCAGTGCATCTATACAATGATAACATCATCCATGTGCAGGAATTAATCAAAGGTTGTAACTCGGACTGTGTCATCAAAACAAGTGATGGGCATTATAGGGTGGCTGAAGGGCTGATATAGAAGTTGTGGCATTTGTTTTACAAGCTATGTACTCAGAACACAAACAGGAAAAGGAGTCATACTTGTAGATAGGGGCACTTGTCAACTGTAGCTTATTATTATTCAGCATTGCTACTCCTGGGAAGCAGGCTGCCATAACCAATGTGTTGTGAGCATTGTAAAGGGGAATTCCAGTGAAATCCAGGGAAAACTAAGGATAGGCTGCAGGATGGGATCAGGAGGACACTGTGTTAGGTATCGCAGTATAGGAATGTTATTCATAACTGTATAACACATGAGGGTACAAAATAAGAATAACATTTTATTAACTTGGAAGTCATATAAATGTTACTTTCCATTGATCTTTATATGAAGCTAAGAACAAAAGGATCTTCTTGCGAGGTTATTGTTTGGTTTCTTAACCAGTGGCGGAATTAGGGTGAAAAGTAAGTACTTGATCTTATTAATAAGTGCTACACATTCTGATACACAAAGTAACACTGACTGATATATCCCCTATTATATTCAGATAAACGACTTCTCAAACGCCTGTTTTTTTTTTGAGTGTGATTGACTTTCGTAGGATCTCAGTAAATTGAAAACAGTTAATAATAATAATAATAATAATAATAATAATAATAATAATAAAAATTATTATTATTATTATTATTATTATTATTATTATACTGTGTATATACCTGTTGAGTTTATGATGTTATTCAGTCTAGATTCTAGGTTCTGAAACATTAAAATTGGCGCATTATAACAGGCTGGCTTATTGAATAAAGGAAAATGTAACATTTGTTGTTTGGCATTATATTTATGCGACAGTACAAAGGAAAGAACACAGCTATTAATTATGTTATGATTGTATCATTTAGAATTATGTAACAGCAGTAGTAACAGAATTTATATAGTTAGTTACTTTTTACCAGGTTTTCCATGAATGAAAATAGTTTAAAAGTGATTAACCGTCTGTCTTCCAATAGGTGTCAGTGTTGATGTCAGAAATAATAGGAATGAAGGGTTATGTGAAATGTTGTTGGTTGTATATGGGCTTTGGCTTATTGGTAAAAGGAGTACTGATATCCACAAAAAAGTCATTTTTACACAATGCTTGGAATAACTGCAAGGCAAAAGATTAGGCCACTGAAGCGCGATTATTATGTATTTTTTGTATATACGTATAAGAATATTGATAACTCAAATAGCTAATTTCTAGAGAGACTGGCTTCATAACACAATGTAAATTGTTTGAAATGGTCAGCTTTATAAAACATTGATTTATTTAAGTTATTAATATGATGTTTTATGAAGGATGTTTTCCAATGTTCTATTTATTCTGTATTATACTAAATGGCAATATCTTTGCATACTTATTTAGTCTTACAAAATATGTGATATAAATGAGTTGTGAAAGAAAACTATGTATTACTCAGAGGGTTATGGTTTAAGAAAATACATTTAAAGCCAAAGGAAATGATTTCTAGAAGAGGAAGTTCATTTACAGCCAAGGATACTGCAAACTGACTGAGACTGATTTAAGCAATCTACTGAGCTGCTGTTGCATTAAATTGGAACTAAATAATTCAAAAGTGACAGAGTTTAGAAATTACTTTGGTCTGGAGTAAACACAAAAAGGCAAAACACAGAGTAATCAACAGTTTGAGTATTAAAAACCAAGTAATCAACATCATTAGTATATATATATCTAACTGAATATAAAAAAACCACTAAAGTGATGTTTTGTTGTGTATACATTTTAGTTCTATCTATCTATCTATCTATCTATCTATCTATCTATCTATCTATCTATCTATCTATCTATCTATCTATCTATC